>CAAKHD010008929.1:71371-86168 GCA_901007705.1 Fistularia tabacaria | reverse complement strand
TTTGACCTGGGGGGGGGTTTGGGGGGGGGGGGGGGGGGGGGGGTGAGGTGGTCGAGCCGCGTGCCTGTTAATTCCTCTTCCTGACCGGGCCGAGTCCGTTGTTTCCCGAAGCTGCGGGCGGAGACGCCGGGGGAGGTTACGCCTCCAACTCGAAGTCGAAGTAGTGCGGGTCGAAGTAGTGGATCCTCACGTATCCGTCTTCACCTCCGCTGCTGTAACTGTAAACCAGGGTCACGACACAAGAGGTCAGTTACACTCCTGGCGGCTTTGACCGAAACCTTTGACAGGCACGCGATTCCCGTTCTTCTCTCACCTTTTGCCATCGGGGTGGAAAGCCACGCAGTTTATGGGTCCGAAATGACCTTTGACTCTGCCGAACTCCTCCTCGTAGGCGGCATGGAAAAACCTAGAGCCGCGCCGAGCATTGTGTCAGTTCACTGGAATAAATCACGCGATTCTGGAGTCCAATCAGTGAGCAGGACAGGGAGGGGTGGAACTCCAGCCCTGTTTATTTTCCCACTCACCTGGCTTCAAACTTTCCAATCCTTGTGGATGTGGTTGTGACTTCCATGGCCTCCTGCCCTCCTCCCATCACTACCTGTAACACGAGCGCACACACACACACACACACACACACACACACACACACACACACACACACACACACACACACACACACACACAATATTCAGAGTGTTTTCAAATGTATACGAGAGTCAGAATAACCGGCCAGTTTTTTTTTAGGGAAATAAAAGACAACCATTCACTTTCACAGTATTTTAAAAACCCTTACAAACTGTGAAAGAAAAAACCTTTGGTTTTTGACATGAAATTAGCAGAGAGGCGTTTCCCTGCTATTTCGATCCCATCCAGCCCGAATGCACGCAGAGAGCGGAGGCTTCCCTTACATGATCCATAATAGGGGAGATGGCGGCCGAGTTGACGGGCCTCTCCGTCCTGAAGGTCTTGATGTGATCCAGGGTGGTGGAATCGAACAGCTGAGGGGACACGTGGGACACTTTCAACTCTCCGCATTACACTTTAATATAAGATGGCGAAAAAGTCAAAGTGGAACTTGTTTAAAGGGAAGGACAACTGCCAACAACACACGCTCATATTAGTGACTGAAAATGACCCCCTCACACACTGGGCGGTTGGTCGGAAGAGGAGGAGGGCTTTCTCACCTTGGCCGTGTTGTCCTTCGACGCGGTGATCACCATTGTGAGATCCACAGATGTCTGAATGTCGTTGATCTGCTTATGGTGTTCCTTGACGTTCTTCAGGATCTCCCCTGACTGTCAGCCAAAGACAGACACACTTTTTTGCCCCCAAGAACAACCACACCGATGCACTGACAAAAACTTGCCAAGAAAACACATTCTGGTCAATATTTGAACAGCGCCTCGTAAAAAAAATCCAGAGGAAACGGCATGAGGAAGTATATAAACCTGCAATAAGTAAAAGGGCATTCGAGGTTTCACACGTTTACCCATAGCTGAGTCAACATCGTGATGTATTTTAAACAAAGAAGGTATCTGGACATGTTACTTAAACTTCCATGTAACCCAGTCCGACTTCAGTCTCACTCGTCAGTATGGTGTGTTTTTGCGTGTGCGCGTTCAGGTGACGTCGCTCACCTTGGCGCTGAACTGGTTAATCTCTCCGTTCTCGTGGCCGGCGATGACAAACTCCCCCAGTGGCCCCCACACGGCGCTGGTCACCTTGTGCTCACTGCAGGGTAGCGTCAGGTAGGGCTGGTTGTCCTCTGCAGGGACAAAGCGACGCGGGTCGTGGAAAAAAAAAAAAGCATCGGCCACGGACAGAAAACATACAAGTCTCTCATCTAAGCCCTGTACCGATCTGCTGAGGGTCCCTCAGATCGAAGAAGTTCAGGTAGCACTGGTAGCCCATCTGCTTGTCCGTGGAGAACATGATGATGTTGCCGCTGAAGTCGAAGCCGCACGTTCTGACGGCAGAGTTGGTGTGGAGCAGAGCCAGCTGTTTACCTGCAACACAGGGAGGGGAGAGGAGAGGAGGGGGTTACCATTCCTGACTCAAGCCTCACCGTTTCACCACAAGCCGGGCTTCCCGGACTGACAAGCCACGTTTTTCACCCACCGGTCTCACAGTCCCACAGCCGACAGCTGTTGTCTGCGGATCCTGTCAGGACGTTCTTCGTGTCCCCTGTGGTAGAGCGTGTTAAGGAACTCCAAGCACGTCTCAGACTGAAATGTTTGGTAAGAGGGGACACCGGATCCTACATCACAAAAATACGTGTTCGTTGTAAAACAGTCAGGGCGTCGAGGCGAATGTGCTTCCCATCAGCCTATTCGGATGGCCTGTGCCACAAAATCTCATTTCTCTCAGTGATTCTGTTCATTTCCAATCATTTTTTTAAAGGGATTACTTGCAATGTTGTTGGACAGTTTGACAGGCAGCAAGCAGGTGAATGTTGTGTTCGAAGAACTCTTTGCCTCAGAGCTCATGCGACTTTCACCCAGTACTTTTACTAGACTCGGCAATACCACCGAATGTGGAATCAAAGCATGATCATTTGGTAACAAATCAAGTCCACGCCGCTGCTCTGCAGAGAACAGGTGTTTTTGTGAGATCGCTGCCAGCGGATAAAGGATACAGTCACAGTCCACACACCACACGGCTCCTGTGTGTCCATTGTAGGTCCCCAGTCTCTCGCCATTGACAGAGTACCACACGTTTGCGACCTGCGACGGAAGACAGCAGGACACGTATTCGGGTCACATTAGCACAGATCGGACATTAATTTGCTCGTATTGACCATGGATTACCGCCCACTCACCGTGTCTTTCGCTACAGAGAAGAGCAGGTCTCCCTCTCTGTTGTACTTGATTTGAGTGATGGACCTCTCATGGCCCTGTAGCAGGATGGGTTTCTGTGGGAAAGCGGTGTGTATTGCATGTCAGATAACTATCAGACTGACCGCAACAGAGGGGGGGGGTCAAGAAAGGAACATGATTGTAGAGAAATGAATATGATAAACCAAGGCAAACAAGGATTGTTTAAATAGGGGACACGAGCGCTGTGAACGTAACAAGAAGTCAGATAGCGACGAGCCAATGAACGGAAACTACTCCCGGGGGAGAAGACCATAGAGAGGACCATCATCACAGTCCACAACCAGTGAGAAGAAGACACAGACAACTGCACAGGTCATTCATTGGATTATAAAACCACTAGGTCAGGAGAGCATAGTCCGTCAGACTTGGTGAAGTTGTCAGGGAATAGAAGATGAGACCCAGAGCTCTGTATGTTTCGTTTGACTGCTCAATTAAATGCTGACTGAAGACTAAATATCTTCTCCTGGTGCTTCATTAACGAACACGCAGGATCCTCCCACACATATTGGGGGGGGTAGAATGGGACAGGATCCGATACGAGTAGCAAATGTTGATGTTCCTCTAAAGCCCTGGATGCGACATTCAATCCATAAGTAACAGTGTGTATATCACATGTTTGTGGCAACGATTATTGAGGCCAACAATCTTGTTAATGCCGCTTTGAAAGCAAGACTAACGTTAGCCGAGGGGGCTTTGCTAGCTAACATGCAGTAGCGTGCGGTGGGAAGACTGGCCGGCGGAGCCTCACAATCCTCTGCGGCTGCAAGGACTTTGGGGAGCCTCCCGTGGCTCTGGGCTAGAGAACGCGTTCTTATGAATAATTGGACAGTGTTGTTGTTATTGTGTTAAGCTAACCTGCAACGTTAGTTGTCGTAACTCCTAATATAAATGTTGCCGTCGGGACATGGCGCCCCCTGGCTTTTCCCTATTTGTCGGTTGTCATCGTGCTAAAACCACAGCGCTAACGGTATTCACAAGAGATACGCCCATCCTGTGTCTGGTATATAACGGGAATAAATCGGTGCAAAGAATATTTACCATTCCAGCAGGACAGGCGATGAAAACGAGGCTAGTTTGTTCTTTAAGTCCACCGTGGGTAAGAAAGATGAACACTCGTGTTTTCTATCGCCGGAGTGGCGGCGGAAGAGGAAGGTGACGCAATCGGTGTGGCGGACGGTAATGGAGACGAGCGCCCCCTACCGGTACGGAGTGGAAACGCACCCGCGGTCCCTCAGGATACAGTTAACGGTTGTTATAAGAATAAAATTATTTGCGCTCAGTATTTTCCTTTTTTCCTGTATTTCCTTTTTTGTTTTATTTTTTAAAGAAAGCCCTTACCAGTGCAAATATAATTTGACTCATGCTTGCTTTCTGTCAATATTATATGATGACGTGGAGGTTCTCAGTCATCCAGGTCGTGGTCAATTCTTGTCAAAATCTGCCTCTCGTAGCAACTGAACTTGATTGTCTTCCCTTGAAGGCGTTTCATCTCTCATCTGAGAGGCCTCTTTCCATTCCAACCGAAGACGCCTCATGGATGATAGGTGAAACGAGAAGAAGATTTTACAGCAAGAACTTATCAAGTCCAGTCCCCGCGATTTTGACAAGAATTGACCACGACCTTGACGACTGAGAACCTCCACTGACAAAAAATGATATGCTAAACTGATGATGCATGCCATGCATCTTTGAGATGTTTCTTCAATATATAATGTCTGGCTTAACCAGTGACTTGGTAACAACCAAGAACAGTTTGGTCGACAATTGATGGCAGACAGTATGGGTTTGCACCCCAGCCTGTGTCTTTCTTGTAAAAGAACCCAAACAAGTTACAGAAAGCTCAATAGCCCCAGGAGACCCGAGGGGGGGTAATAGAGGTAATAGGTAATAGAGCCTCCCTCTCCCAGAGGAGTAGTTGTCGGAGTAGCTCTCCCAGCGCCAGCTGCACGCTGTGTCGTGGGTAGTCTGCAAACTCATATGGACACTACTACACATTTTTATGCTACAAGAAAGGTTTACATATACGGCCAGATGAAATTACCGCAAAAGACAAAACCAAATGTCCTCGTTTCCTTCCATGGACGGAGATCCCCTGCTTTGTCCACAGCAGGACTGGAGGAACAAACGGTCCTTCCTGCGGGACCACAGGGAAATCAAGTTTTCCCTTTCAACCAGCGATGACCTCGTAACCACTGCTACATAAGAAAGCCGAGAGAGAAACAGATGTGTTGACAAGTGGGGAAAGTCTCCTTCTCCTGCCGTCAGTCCCATTTGGCTCAGTCATTTCAATGTTGAAAAGCCATGGGAGGCACCTGGTTCAGCTCAAAGGTGAGAGGAAATGAGAACTCTGCGGTGGGTCTGGTCTGTTTCTATGGTACATCCATGCTGCACAGTGGATATGATGAGGACAGTCTTAGCTAAGTAATAAAAATGTAAATAAATAACTGAACTGCCACAAGAAAACAAGAAGAGCAAGTGCCGCATAGAGGTCCCGAGACATTCTATTAAAACCTGATTAAACGCAATTAGCAGGGTTGCGAGGAGACAATCTTTGCCAGGTTACACACACACACACACACAAACACACACACACACACACACACACAGTGGCCTCCATTACATGCCCATTATTGGTTTTAGTGAGGGAAAACAAGAACATAATAGAATTTGATGTTGGTCTTAGGACTACGTGTATGAAAAGATTAACAGTTTACTCTAACGGTGGATGTCTGGAAGTTACATCCAACACCCACCCTAAAAACAAACCAAGCAGAGATGCTCAGTCAAACCGTGAGGATGTTAATAACTTAACTCGGATGGATGCGCACACGCACGGACGGTTCAACAGAGGAGTGCACCAGCAGCTCGGTGCTTGATGGAACTCCACACACAGGCGGCGCAAAGCATTTTCATGAGCATTACAATGTCAGCGAGCTTCAACATTTCTCGTCTTGGCTGATCCTGCGTGTGACGAGGCCAAAGTTGACCTGAGTATGACTACAACTCTGATTCCTTCCCCTCCCTGTCAGTTTTCAGTGCAGAAACCTCCAAAGAGAACGCCACAAACAGGCTCACGGGCAGCCTGCACGGAGGTCGTTCTATCTTCCGCCCACTGAGTCTGGATAATGAGGGTGTTATCGGGTCGATCGTAGTGTCGGTGTCATCATGTTTAAAGCTTACATTGTCATGCCCTTTTTTTCCCCCTCCAAGTTGTGTATTGAACAACAAAAAAACATTTAGAAATAATCAACCATCCACCAAAACATACAAATGGTCACTGTAATGGACCTCAAGACAATCAGTACAGCTCCATTCTTTGGCTCTTTGGCTTTTGAAAATAATGAAGTATTTAATTAAAATGTATTTTATTTTTAAAATGTAATTTTAAAGTTGAAACTGTAACATCTAAATAAAAAGTGTTCAAATTATTTTTGTTGCATTAACTTTATTAAAAGCAAACATCGCGCAGGCCTTACAGAGGACAGTTTATAATTCTGTGTGAAAATGAAGGCGACGGCATTCAGCCCCGATAAACAGACGCTGTGTGTTGATGTTCAGGAGCAGAAATCCCATTGACCGACTTTGATCAATATTTCATTTGCCTGCAATTTTGCATTTAGTCATATTTTTTCATTTTCCGGTGACATAGACCTATTATTATTCGGGTTGACAGCAAACTGCACGCCCCGGTAAAAGGATGACAGCACGCATTTTTCGTTTGGATGGATCATTTGAGCTCGGCTTTTTTATTCACAAATTCAAGGAGGACTCAAATAGACATGGAGTATTTTGCTTGAAAGTAACCTTCAACCCAACGGCTTTTTTTCAAAGTTCAAAAGGTTTGTTTGCATGCAGAAATGCAATTTTGTTTTCTCTGCAGTTGTTCATGGATTTAAAAAAATGCAACACATATTTTGTTTCTACATAACATAACGCAAAAAAAAAAAAAAAAAAAAAAAGGTAGATGGCGTGTTAATTCATTTTAAATTTCAAAAGGGCTGTGTGGCTTCCAGTGTTTTCTTTACTGTGGGTTTACTTTGAGCAGGTTGCCGACCCCTGAGGTAGGGAGGCGGGGAACTTGAAGAGGCACGGTCGGCACTGGGAGGCCAGGTAGGACGGCGCTGACATCCACCGCCGAGAAGGAAGTACGAGGGATGTAGCTACCGGCATCCGGTCTGTGCTCTCCCGATTCTCGAGGGAACGAGCGAGGACACAAAGGGACTAGACTTGATAGGGGTTTGCACTCCAAGACTTCGGTCTGTGGTCTCCGGACGCGTCGGGAAAACAAGCGAGGATACATGGGAACAAGCTTGACAGCGGTTCGCAATCCGGTCTCCTGTCAGTGGGCTTCAGATGCGTCGGGAACAGGCGAGGGTTCGGAGGGATTCAACTTCTAAGTTCCGGGTGATTGCCGGTAACCAGCGGCAGCCCCTCGCTCCACCGACAATCCGTGGCAGGTGTGCTGAAACTGACCGCCACGCCGGGAAAGCGCATGACCTCCGCGAGCCCAACCCCAACACCTATCAGCAACGGGACCAGAGAGCTCACGCACGGTCGAAGAGGCGCTTTTAAAAGGGAGCCAAACAGGTGAAATGAATCCGGGAAACACAGGACGGGTTGGGCACTTCAATGAAGACCCAGGACCCGGGCTGGGGAGTGGCTGTGGCCCGGGAGGAAGTCAGAATCCGAACGAGGGATTGAGTTCTGGATTCTGCTTTCCCTTTCCGGGGAGTTTCTTTCATCAGCGAGACCGGACAACTCATGAGGCTAGCAAGCGAACGACGAGGCTTGGCACTCATGTATCGGCATCAGTGGCTTTAGGGGGTGTTTCCCGACCGTTTTTGAGCCACGGCACATATTTGAAATGAAAAAAATCCCATGGCACACCACCAGATAAATGTCAAAACCGTTTTGAGATGGTAATGAAATAGATTGAAACTGGAGTCTCAGTTTACTTACTCAGTGTGAAACCTGGCCTGTTTGTTTGAACACAAAGCTGATATTCTTGTGGGAACGGACTGTTTGGATTTAGCGACGAGTTCAGTCACTTTGTAGCTAGCTTGCAGAGCTTTCTCACTCGTCCTGGTGGTTTTCTTCAACGACGCGACCTGCTTCTCAGTCTGTTCACGCACATGAACAAGACAGTCCGTGTACTCATGAATTGAGATGTTTAGATGAAGTTTGCTTGGAAGCGTGGCCCTGTTGGACAGCTTTTCCGGTTGTTTCCCAGGAAAAGGGAATCCAAACGCAATCTAACTTTTGTCTTAAACTTCAGCTCGCCTTTTTTACTTTTTACTTCTGACCACACTTGGGCCTTCATCTGGGTCAGAATGTTCTTCAGGACCAGAGGGTCCTGATGGAGTACTTTTCTTTTCAAATACGTATCCATGGCGCATCACTGCCGCTGTCTCACTCCAAGCATCACTCATGCCTCTGCTGTTTGAGCGGCTGCAGGTGGATCCACAGCTTCATTCACTACCTGTTGCCATCTAGTGGAGGAGCATTGAATGTTCTGTCTGGCTCCGCATGCTGCCCACATAGACGCACCAAGACACATTATTTGCGTCGAATGAACAATTTTGGAACAAATCAGGTTAAAGTGGGCATTTTTTCGGCGGCACACCGGGTGACCTCTCACAGCACACTAATGTGCTGCGGCACAGTGGTTGGGAAACACGGGCTTTAGGCACTAAGCTAACCAGTATGGAACTGAAACCCCAGCTACATAGATTTAAGTTTACAATTTACAAATAAAGATATTTCAAAAAGGCACCTCCACCAAACCTTTGGCAAACTGGGAGCTGACGCAGTTTATTCAATTCCACCATCAGCAGTTTAACCCACTGGGGGAGCCAGTTTACATGTATCTTTAGATGGCAATAATTGTAAAAAGAAAGACCATCTCAAAAAAACATTTTGCAAATTTAACCAGCTTGCCAACATCAGCTGTTTATAACAAAGAGCTATCCTGTGAGCTGAAGAGAAAGGCGGATTCCATGCATACATCCCCACCTACACATAAATATCTCCACCAAGGCACTGTTAACTAGAGGTAGACCGGAACAACATGCTGCTGCGCCTGCCTCAGCCGTTTATCCTACCGAGCTATCCTGTCAGCTGAGGAAGAAAAGCTGCTTTACATGCATACTCTCTCTGATACTTAGAAGAGAGAATATGCATGTAAAGCAGCTATATAAAATAAAGCTCTGCTTCTATGTTTGTCACCTGGAAACCCATGTGAACCCAGTCCATGTATAAGAATATGCACACATACAGCATACTCATATTCATATTGCAGACAGGAAACCTCTACCTTGGTTTTGTTGGTATGAGAACCTTCTGGGTGAAGGGCAGCAGCAAGAACCAGAGACAACATGACCCAGGCTGCAAGATAGGCACACAAGCACTCGATATATTCCTTGATAATTGTAGACAAATACAGTGGCGTAGCGATCCAGCTGGAGAAGTAACAGAGCCACACGGAGTTGAGACAGTCGGGCCGTAAAAGCAACCCCCCCAAATTGGGAGAACGGATTCCACGAAGAACATCTGAGATGTCTGTCAGGAAGAGCTCAATCAGCTAGGATCCAACCGGTCTGACAAACAGCTAGCCCCAGACTCACGACACAAAGAAGACAAAAAGACCAGCACGTGACTTAGTTATACAGTTATATTCATCTCAAAAATTACAAATGCTTACATTTTTATTGAATATTTCAAAATTATTTTGTAATGCTAGAAGATTATGTACATAGGAGAAAAATACCAACAATGTTATGGGACCACACATTGTTATAGCTACTACAAAGTGATTATATTGAGTTTAAATTGTAAAATTCCATCTCCGTTGTCAATCCTGGCATGAATTACATGGGCTGCTTAAATGTCATGTTTTGGTCAGAAATACAAAGTGAGTTGATTGTCCTGCCGTTACGTCGATGCAGAATTAAACCCCAGTTGTTTATCAGTAGAAAATAACTACAAAACTATAAATTATAACTACACACACACACACACATGTAAAGAACACTGATCATGATGCCAAACCAAGTGGTGACAGAATGTGTGTGAGCCCGCGCGTGTTGCGCGGACCTCTGATGGGATGAAGGAGTGACCGGAAAAAGGGCTTATTGCTTTGGCGTGCGGAACAGCGTCCGCACATTGCTTTGTCCACCTGAGGAGACACGGCCATCCCTTGCAGCCTGCTCCAGCTCAGCAGCAGGGTCTGGGGATGTTCACGGAAGAAGGTTCAGAAGCTCAGGATGGGCTCCCCGAAAGGGCTCAGGCTGTCGTTGGTGCTCTCCCAGTCGGGTTCGGTCAGCCAGTCCTGGGGCGTCACCCCAATGTCCAGGACCTGGGGGTTAGTACGTGATACTGCCAGTCTGAGGACACAGGGGAGGCGAGGACACCGAAACCGCCTTGAGTGAAAAATCTTCAATAGAATTATTACAGATCAATAAGCCAATCGGTTTTCTTGTATCCATGCAAGAAATGCAACCAAAAGGAGCATTTGGTTGCATTGCATCAGGACGCCTGAAGTAAACCACCTGCTTTGGATACTGAGGAGACATTTCTTCACTTTTCACAGGCTAAGAAAAGCCTTTACGGTTTGAGACCATCTGAGCAAGATAAAGTTCAAAACCCTGACTTTGTTTTAAGAGGATGATGCAATTACAGAGAGTCACTCGCAAAAGTAACAAAATATTATAAGCCATTTTTTCTTTTAAAGTTGAGATAAATCATTATCGGTGTCAAGTCTGAAAATCATTTTGCATTTCTTGCACTTGAATTATTATAGCCAATCATAAATTCATTATTTCTCAGCCAGTAATCCTTTATGCCCTCCTCTAAGAACTAACAACACCCCTGCGTCGAAAGCGAAATTTAAATGAGCAAATTATTGACTGGCTTTGGAGCGTCTGAGGCTGCTCACACTCGAGTTTAACTCCAAGAATACCTTTCAGTTAGTCCTCAAAAGCAGCTGAAACTGAAATTGGTCTTTTTAAAATCAATAATTTATCGGAGCCTGGGCCGCTCCGTTCACTTGAGCTCCGTCAAAAGCTATTAATCTGGATTTGAGTTCAAACACTCGGCGCGACACAACCACAATAATTCCTCAATAGCGCTCTGTGAGTGGAGGGAAGTTCACACACACACACACACACTCGCGCTCCCACACGCGCGCACACGCACACACAAAATGAAATGAAGTGCCTCAGTCTGAATGGGAAGGTTTGTTATAATGACGTGCAAAGGAAGCTGTTCCAGACTAAGGAGGACTGACCTGGGAAACAGGGATTGAATGGCATGGGATAAGATCAGGTTAGTGACCAGGGTGACTACACTAGGTAAGCTTGATAATTAACATGGTTTCTCAACTTTACCTGGAAAGGGACCATAGCTATCCAGAGCACAGCTGAGGACACACACACACACACAGTTTAAAGCTCAGCTATGAAGCCAAATTACTCGTCATGTTATAGTTTGAAAATTCCCTCCATCATTTCCCAGATTTTGCATCGGAGGCAGAAGGATAAGCGACATGCAGTCAATGCAAACCACCAGCAGGAGGCTCTGCCGAGCCGAGCAGTGTCTGCATTAACTACATTAGATGTGGATTTTAGGTCCAGATACGGGGGTGATCACAATCGAACAGGATCGACTTGAAATCAAATCTAAAACAATGTATCAGAACTGTCTCACCTTGAGAAGGCTTCGTCCAAAGCATCCTCTATTTCCTGCAGGAAAAAATGCCATCAGATCTCCAGAATAAAAACATGTTCTTCATCGGCCAAGACGTCTTTATGATAAACTGCAGTAAGTATTCAATGGGGTATAAGGTTTCAACTATTTCATCAGCACAAGTCAAAGTCAATGTTTTTAAATAAATTCATTGTGCATCATTATTTTAGCTGATCGGTGGAGTCGCTTGAATGATTTCAGAATAACGGGAAAATAAAACCAGTGTAATCGGCAGCAAAACATGACCTAAAAACAATAAAGCCCCTCATCCAACGACCTAAATCAGCAAAAAGTCATGGGAAAAGCAGCAAGACCAAAAAAAAAACAAACATTTGATGAATCGTACATTTACGTGGTTTTCCACATATTGACACATGATATAAGAAAATACCTTCTCAATATCCATACTTCTTAATACTTGTGTTTGCATGCAGTTTACGGAAGACTTTTGGATTTCAAGTTTTCAGTGAAAAGCAGACAGAGATCCACATGAGGGCGGAGACTCTACCAGGGTGGGGTTGTTGTTGTTCTCAGACGGCCTACGGTTGTCCAGCTGATCCTCCTCCACATTCCCATTGGTCTCCACCGCCACATTCACGCTGTCCCCCAAATCCAGCAGGTTGTCTGTGGCAACATCTGAGGAAGAGGAGGGAAGATACATAGGAGCAATTATGAGCGACTTCCCCCTTGGGATCAATAAAGTATTGTGATTAGTGTTTGCCATCACATGATTAAAATTCCTACACAAAGTTTATATTTGATCAAGAATATAATTGTACATGATAAAGTCCTGATCGATAATCCTACCAGATTACTAATACACGCTACCAGTGCATGAGATTAGCCTTGGCTGCTGGTGTTTGGGGTAAAGTTTGACATTCCCCCTCTTTTTCCACTGACAGGGAGATGCAGAGTTAATACATCTGCGTTTTAAGTCATTCATTGATATGGATGGTGGACTCGCTGGATTAAAGAAAAAAAATAAAAAAAAGTTATGAGGAAAAAAAAAAAAAAAAAAATCCTCAAAGCAGAATTAAGCACTCGTTTAACATTTAGAAAAAGGAGCCATATGCGAACATGAATTCCATAAACACTAATCGTGAACGGGAGCATTAATTGCTGTGCCTGCAACAGGATGCTGGTGGAGCACAAGGTCATATATAATCTAATTTCTAACACTTCACTCAGAAGTTATAGCCTGCTACACATTTTCTGCAAAATTAAAAAGCGATTACTTGAAAAATTAACAGACCTGCAACAAAACAGTGAGAAATTACCCAAAACTTAATGTAGTTTTGGGGGGGGGTTTAGACTAATAACAATTAATAATGTATATTGCAATAATCAGATTTACAATTTTGTATGGTAATCAATGAATTTATCAGCTGAATTAACACACCAAAACTTTCAAGAGAACTTGTTCAGTACATGGACCTAAAGTAGAGATAGTAGAAAAGCTCAGGAACTGATCCAGAAGGAAAGCCTCGCCTTCCCCTGACGGTCAGGGCACTGAATGTGGTCCTACCTGCTTCCTTCTGGCTCCCCAGGCTGTTGGATCTCTCCGAACAGGAGCTGCTTGCTTCTCCAGCTGAACCCGACTGGGCTCTTCGCCCTTTTTCTGGAAAAGAACGCCGACATTTGAGGACCTTGAGACTCAACACCCACGTCTGAGACTGCTCAGCGCTGATTTGGTGAAGGCACTGTTTCACACACTGCGAACACAGAATGTTGTGTACGAGTGTGTGTGTGTGTGTGTGTTTGTGTTTGTGTGTGTGACGGGTCATTCAGCCCACTACAATTATTGGATGTGAGGAGCGACCGGAGACTAAACTAAAAAGAAAACCCAAAAATTCTACATTTTCAACCACCTTAAGGATTTGATTTTGGGGGGGGATCATGTTTGTCAAAAATTACTCAATATATGAACACAACTGGCAGTTGTTGGATACAAAATGTCAGAAACTATTAAACTAAACTAGTACTACTATATATATATATATATATATATATATATATATATATATATATATATATGAAAAAAACAAGTAAAAGGGCAATATAGGCTTTTGGGTGAATAAACAAAAGAACAGCAAAAGAACCCAAAGAAAGACCGGGATAATAAAACGCAAATTGCCACTTTGAATGCTGTAAAACTCTGTTGACGTGCGGACAAGATATGGGACTATTGCAGGATTGAGGCTCAACTTCAGGGCTGTAATTCCTGCTCTGTTGGGCCTCAGCAGTAAATCTAAAACATGGCATCCACTCTGGCTGCACACTACAAAACCACAGATGTGTGACAGCAGTGGTGTTAGAGGGACAAATGCAAGAAGCTGCTAAGATGGAAGGCATTTGAGGAACTGAAACCCGGGGGGACTTAACATGCAACAGAACAGATTTAAGGGTCCGAGAAACAAGAGCAGCAGAAAGACAAATCCACGACCTAACTAATCAAACAAAGGACAGATGGAGAACTCGAGCCGTGGCGAGGAGCCGAGGGGCTGCAAAAACAACAGGAACGGTAATGATTAATGCACAAAACTGAGCAGGAGTGGGGAAAAGTATAAAAAAAAAAAATGGAATTAAAAAATTAAAAAAAATAAATTAATTAAAAAAAAAAAAATAAAAAAAAAAAAAATCACAGGATAAAACTGTCAAATTCAACCATGTAATAGGTAGACACACACACACACACACACACACACACACACACACACACACACACACCTCTCTAAACCCCGTAATCACTCTTGATGATGGGCTGAACCTGAAGCTTTTCCAAACGACCCGATGGCATGTCAGATAGCGAGCTGTGAAGCTGAAGTCATCCCGAGCCGGAACTGCATGACGTGTGATTCACAGCAGAGTATTTCCTCTCCTCTGTGACCTCATTCAGGTTTTGTTTGTCGGTTGTGGTTCAAATGACGGCGACGCACGAGTGCGAGCGATTGACGGCGCCCCGCCGCCAGATGTGTTTACAGCTAAAGTCCTGTTCGATCACACCGGGGGGGGGGGTGGGGGGGGGAGTTCAGCAGCCTGAAAATACTTTAGAGTTCAGACCCCCCGAGCGTGCGGTACTGCAAACGAGAGTGTGTGTGTGTGTGTGTGTGTGATGGCTACCTTCTTTTGCCACTTGCCAGAGTTCAAATGCTACTCTGAAGGCCTGAGCGACTGTCAGG
>CAAKHD010008929.1:59825-71351 GCA_901007705.1 Fistularia tabacaria | reverse complement strand
GCGCGTCCGGGCGGTGGCTGCATTGGCTCTTGGCGTTATGGAGGCGGGGGGGTGGGCAGGGGGGGGGGGGGGGGGAGTTCAGCAGCCTGAAAATACTGTAGAGTTCAGACCCCCCGAGCGTGCGGTACTGCAAACGAGAGTGTGTGTGTGTGTGTGTGTGTGTGTGTGTGTGTGTGTGTGTGTGTGATGGCTACCTTCTTTTGCCACTTGCCAGAGTTCAAATGCTACTCTGAAGGCCTGAGCGACTGTCAGGGCTACCGCCTGAGCCTGGAGAGCAGAAGAGGGGTTTCTTAATGGATGGACTGAAAGGTCAGCAAACACAGTGGCAGCTTCACTGGGAGCTGAATTTCAATTGATCCCGGTCTCGTATCAAAGGTGGAAAAACACAGAGGGCGCTGGCTGGAAACTCACCACTTTTCTCTTGGAGCAGAGGTAGGCGTGGCACTCCAGGGTCCCATTCAGGGTGTTTTGCGCGATGTAAGCAAACACTTTATCATGCAGCTTGTCGACTGTGCAGTAGGATATTCTGCAGGCCGGAGGTGAGGGGTTAGACAAACAGCGTGCAAAAGGGCAATGCGGGGGTCAACGTTCGAGTGGGTCACGTGACTGACTGCAAACAGCAAGCACCAGGAGCAACAACAACAACAACAACAACACACTCCTGGGAAATCTTTCGCTGCAGATCCCACGGCCTGTGCGTACCTGTATATGGAGACGCTTTCCAGCAGTTTATTGGTTGAGCTGTCGCACAGGACGATCCCCTGGGGGGAAACCTTAAGGGCAACCTTCTGAGGCTTCTTCCCACTGGCTTTAGCCTATAACACGAAGACACTCGATTGGCCTGTGCTCAACATGAAACAAGTGTGGTGTAATCACTGGCTGTGAAAGGCTTTTCAATGACACTTAGAGCAGCAGCATCGTTCTCAATGGCTGTGGAAGTGTGTAACAAACACAGCGCAGCAACATTTATCCCATCAGAAATAAACAGAGTTTAAGCTCATCGCATTTTGGGTAAATTCTTGAAATTCCCGACTCTTCAGACATGATAATTTGGCAAGATTGAACCATGAACAAAAATTGTCGCGCGCGCACACGCACAAGCCCATGCGCACACGCACCTCTAAAAAGACAGAGTGAGCGAGAAGATGTCTTTCATTCGTAAAAATGTGCTCGAACAGGGACCTTGAAAGATATCCTGACATGCCGAGGACACTTCAGCTCTCACCGTGGCAACAATCCTCTTCACGGCGGCTGCTGATAGTTCTTCTCCTTTGGGCTGGTCCACGAGGGTCATGCCGAGGTGACGCAGGTTAAAGGTCATCCCCTCCAGGATGGTCTCTCTCGTGTCAGTCCAGTTCTCCGGGAGCTCTGTGGGGACGGGATGAGCACAGGATTTCAATGAGATAAATAAATAAAAAATATTTACAGTTTCAGACTGGCCTGCCTCGTATTTCAAGATCCCCAAATCAATAAAAGTGTCATGAAAGCACTCGAAAGCAGCAGAGGAAAAACACAAATCAGAGGAAATGTAAATAGCCACGTAGGACTCAAAAGCTGGGATATTTCAACCCCCTGCCTCTGAAGTGTAGGATGGAAAAACAAGGTATCTGGGTCAGAGGTGCTGTCCATGTAAAGCAAATACTTTGACTCCAAAACGACGTACAGGCCTGGTCAATAAAGAGAGCGAGATCGAAGGCTGGCAATATGGACTGTGGTGGGCTGTGGAAGAGGGAAAACATGGGTTTTCATTTCTGCGGGGAACAACAGGACTCCCTCTCAAACTAGGCCAAAGGAAACACAATCTTAACTCCATGTCAACTTTCACAGACACAGGGAAACATACCACACGCAGACGCTGAGAGCAAAGCCTGCCACTGCTGAAGGAAGGGCTGCTGCATGTGGTTTCTTATCAGGTTTGTGCGCTGCTGGTCGGCCCTGACCCTGAGCCGTGTTTACAGAGATTTCCTCACCAAGAGGAGGGGTGAGGCCGGGCAAGACCAGAAAAACACTGCCTTGAAATTCATCCTCAGAACATTTACCTCCGCTGGGAATCGGCGCATTCCTCAAGCTCGCTCAGACACATGTTCACCGACGCACACACACACACACCGCAAATGACGACACACTGTAAGCGGAGCTTTTTAAAGACGGACAAGGACTGAGGCGGCTGACAGACTATTATTACATAGGCACCAGCAAAAAGCCAAAAAAAGACTTGAAACAATGTTTACATGATAATGTAGGACGGAAAGAAAAAAAAAAAAAAGACTCAAAGCGTGCGTTTCAGCACTGATGCCATTTCCAGATACAGTTCTTTTTTCCTGATGAAAACAACATTTTTGACCCAAGAATGCCCCTTTCTCACACTTTTGGGCCTCAAAATGTTAAGAGCTTAGCTGTACTGATTGCTCTGCAAGGCGTGACGTAGACATGGGAGGCTGAGGATCATGATATTTGAGAATAAAAACACTGATGTCCGTTAAATCAGCTAATCTCGGAACAGATTTTAAATCGTCAAAGGGGTGCTAATTTCTATCATTAGTCCGTGAGTAATCTGCAAAGCTAGCTGTGCGGGATAGAAATTCTAGTTAAGAAACGGATTTGACAATACAGGGACAAGAATATAATGTCAGAAAGGCATCAAAGTTCACATTTATACTGAAAATGAAAACCAAGCTGGCAGAAAAACCCAGGATTGGGTTTCAAACCAATCCAAAAATCAAACCCTCAAGAAGTTATATTTCTTTAAAAGGCTCACACTGTGTGGACGTTGACCTTTTCGGAAGATTAAACATTAAACATCCTCGCATTGATGTCACAACCCAATTATCAGTGTCCAAACAACAGTATCCTGTTGGTTGTCTGCGGGGGAATGTGGTTCAAACACACAAAAATATTGATACATTGCACATTTCCCAGGACCAATATCTGTTAACCAGTATATAAAGCTTCAGGATAAAGACATTATATAGTGTTCTAATTACACTTTCAGCCTTAAAATTACTTTTCTTTGATAATTAACAAATGCGGAAAAATATACCAGCCCATCCACCCAACTTCTTATTCATGCTTATTCTAGCGAGGAGCAAAAAAAAAAAGAGAAAAAGACCAAAGAAAGACAATTTCTTTATCTGCACAGCAGTTGAAACCTCTGTGTTCTCCAGGGACGGTGACAGTCTGTCCCGTCTACGTGGCAATCTCTCCAAGGTTTGTTTGTTTTTGGACCCGGGTTACCGTGGTGGTGAGGAAGCCCGCTGTGTATTTACGCTGCTCGTCTCGCTGATAAGTATGCTCAGGCCGCCCATTGAGAAGTAGCAATACTATTCACAATGGCGTAAGCGGTCACTGAATGCATCTTTCTGATGCAGTCACTAGAAATCAGGCATTGACTAACTGATGCCATTCATTAACTACAAGTTTGAAAAACCCAAAACATTGTTTCATCTCTAGTTAATGTCAACATATTTGGTGATACTCTTTATTAACTTGACTGGCTTTTGTGAGATTCCCTTTTTTTTTTTTTTAAATGCTCTACAAATCCTTAAAACATGACAAAAATGAGGGTGAGGCAAATCATGGTTTGAAATGATAGCCACCTGCTAATCTTAAGTCCTCTCCGTTCATGTGAAAATAAACAAAATGTTCCGCTTAATCTTCTAAGTAATCCTCCCGGAGGAGGTTTTACAGGCCGACCCTGCAATCACGATCAGAAGGCAAAAGCCAGTGTCTTCCATTTGAGCGGCGGTCTGCCTCACAGGCGCCAGGTACCAGACACACCGCTCTGCCAGAGAATGCGGAGGCCTTTGGGGGGGGGGGGTCAAAGGTTGGCCACGGTCAACATGTGATGGGAAACACAGACCGCACGTGCGAATCGAGACCGAGTGAAAACAGGTGAGTTACTGGAAATATTAATGTCAGCGTCTCTGTCTGGGGACGTAAAACACATTCCTGAGTGAAAGAAGAGAAAGCTTTATGGCAGCGCAGAGAGAGGAAGAGCAAGAGAGCCAGAAGCGTCTCGGTCACCAGTCCCCTCCAACGCTGCAGGAAATAAGTACCCATTGCATCCAAATGTAAAAAAAAAAAAAAAAAAAAAAGCTGAGGCAACAAGCACACTGAAACAAAAGGAGCCCAGCTGACAGACAATTCACATCCCAACTGATTTGTGTCCCCGCCAAAGACTGAATCACTGTGGAGACGGCCAGCCCTGTCCTTACAACTCAATCACTCACAAGGTGTGTGCCAAGCACCACCTTCTTGTCACCGTTTCACTTTTCTTTCAATGCCGGTGAACCACATTTACACAGGGCTCCTAACCCAGGAGTCAGTTTAATTTGAGTAGATTCCACTTACACACACAAAAAAAAAAGAAAACAAGCACAAATAAGAGATTGCCCCGGTTGAAGATTTAACCTATTCAGCCTAGTTGGCAGAACACTTCGCGTGGAGGTCATTTATCATCTGTAGCTTGATTAGAAGAACAAGTTGGTTCGTTGTTCATTTGAAAATCCAACCGGCTGGAGTCAGAAGGGCACGGTAACAGAACAGAATACTGGATTGTGACATGAGAGAATGCATCAAGGAGTATGTATAAGAGAGCATGGCATTTGACTATTAGCAAGAAAATCTATGATAAAATCAAATGAAAATGAGCAAGAAAAGCACTTGAACGATAAATCTGAATTTTTGGTAATGCTACAAAAATGCTATGAGGTGTGGAAAAAAGACAAATGTGTTGTTTAAAAGGACACGATATTTCTAAAATCTCGTTTACTTGAAACATTTAAGCTCTGACATCTCCTTTACACAATATCCAAGATATAATCCCGTGTCATTGGATCAAACCAAATCACTTGACAGAGAAAGAAAGAAAAAAAAAAAAAAGTAGGGATGAGTGAACATGTTGAACAAAAGGAAGACCTTTATGTAAGAACAGCTTTGTCACACAGGTCAAATCACATAACCGGCTCGGGAGCACATCTGTTCAGCTGCGGTTGAGTTTTATTTTTATTCAGCAAAGTAAACACGTCATACAGATTCTCAAACATGAAGCACAGAATTAAAAACCAGCTGATGCAGCTTTGTCTTGGTGAGGACACATATCCTGATGGTCTCATCCACAAATACAAACGATAGCGCTTAAATGTAAAGTCTGGGTCTGGAATTGCATTCTCTCCCGTGGAAGCTCCTGAGGGGAAGATGATGTTCTCCACAGGGTAAGTTCAAATGTCGCACAACAAGCCTCTGCTCTCAGAGGTCGAACACATGCCACGCCGAGCGGGAAGGACACCGACAAGTCCTGACCGTTCTCAGTGGCGGCGAGAACCTCTCCTAGCTCCCAGAGGGAGAGGACCAGGGGGAACAGATTGAGACAACGGTTCCCCGGGAGACGTGAGCACAAGGCAACTTGTCTTTTGGATGTAATCAAATGAAAGGGGAGGAGAAACAGTCAGTAAACAACAGATAAACTATTTATTTAACAGTGTGTGTTGGGGGGGGGGGCGTCTAAGGTGGCTGAACAGCTGAAGGAGGATGGTGGAGCAGCCCTCTCTGAGCCAGACAGCCGTATTCCGCTAAATCAACTGCATAACCATGCTGGCAGGGAATGGCCACACTGGGAACAGACTTATCAATGCCCCCCAAAATAAAAAAAAAAACCCTTTAAAAAAAACAAACAAAAAAACAACAACAACAAAAAAAACAAAACATAGTTCTAGTGACCTATGTATTATCTAAGCTCATATGTCCTCTTTCTTAAACTTTCCAGGCAATTTCCGTTTGAATTTCTGGGGTTGCTTTAACTATAATTGGGGAATTTTCATGGTTTGTTTTTGTGAGAACAATATCTTTTTAAATGCATTGTTCCAAAATTTTTACTTTTAGTTCCTGGGCCTTTGGAGGCAATTTGCCAGACTGACTCAAGGTTTGCTGAGTATTTCGGTTCACTTTGAAATGATACCTTGCTATTATCTTGAAGGGGCCCAACTGTGCTCGAGTATTATTTCCAAGTATTTTGATGTCCGTGAAAAGAAGCCCAGGGTAGTGGACTGGGATCAGCCTAACATGGGACAATGACCCTGATGCTGCCTGTGTTCCTCATAAAGGTGGCAAGAACCCGGTGAGCTCCAGTATGGGTCCCATCGGTGGGAAACTGCTCAGGACTCGGCTGCCCCAAGAGCCCTCAGAGCGCTGCTGGGTTTCTGTCACCTGATTCAGACTCCAGATAATCCTCTGAATAGGCGGAAATACAGGCTGACCCACACCTGATGCCACGGGGCCAGTGGCGGACCTGGAAGTCTGGTGAAATGGGTCAGGCGCTGGTTAGGAATGTTTGCCCCGGAGGCCAGAGACGACCCGGTAATCTACATCACAGTACCTTATTTCAGCAAGTCCATCAGTATATGGTTTCAATTTGTTCCATTTTGACTCATTCAAGTCCTATAAAAACACTTCAGTCATAATCGCCAACCTTATTCTCAAAGTTAAATTCAGGCTTGAGAAATAATAGGTTGCGCAGCACATAATTACTTTATTGTGTAGTTGTTGTTTTAACATTAAATAATGTTTTTTGGGGGGGAAAAAAAACACTGTTTTTGCCTTAATTTAGTCCTGGGAAAAACTTTCAGTGAAATTCTTTCCACAATCATTTAAACAGAGGGGAAATTAAACAGCTTGTCGTGAAGCTGGAGTCTCACTGCATCGGTGAGCACCTACGCGTACAGATCAAGTCAGGCAGAATAAGAAAAATTATCAAAACAGAGAGGAGATTTAAAAAAAAAAAAAAAAAAAAAGCATTTAGGAAAAAAATGTACATCAACCACATTCCTCCCCCTTGATCACAATTTAACATTACAGCATCACAGCAGCTAATTCAAATGTGGGTCCGCGTCTCAACTCAGACACATTACTTGTTTTATTTTCCCCCCCCAAAGTTGCAGGAATGAACAGGGAGATTTAAACACACCACTCCATATTTCCAAATGACCTAAATATTTATAATATCCTTTCTGGTGGAATTTCAAATGGGGCAGCTTGAAGTTAAGCCAGTGCGGTCCTGCAGCATTCCTGCCCCGTCCAGTGGGTTGCAGGCGGGGAAGGGGGGGCTTTAAAAGGCTTTCAGAGCCAGCCGCTCTCCCCCCCCCCCACAACTTCTACAGCCAAGATCTGCTGGGGATTTAACTTACAAAGTGGCCCTTGAGTCCCACAATGGCCACCCCATTGACCCTTCAGGGGTTTCATGTTGCTGTGTGGCTGAGCCCCTGCTAAGGGGGCCCTTCAGCAAGGCACCACAATCCCTGTTATATTCCGGCTGTGACCGCTGCCCTCCTTCAGGATAGAGGGGTTTGTCTCTCTCTGGGTTTTGGGAGGTCTGGAAGCGGCTCAAGTCCGAAACACGACTGTCAACGGGGGACAAAACAGCTTCATAAGCAGGGAAATTACGACACGCGGTGACCTAAAGTCTTTTAGCAAATGAATGGGGGGGGGGGGAAGAAAACACGTTTACAAAGCAGGATGACAAAAAAACAAAAAAAAAATGTTTTTAAAACACAAAACCTTGGATCCTGAATCTCCGGAAATAGAACAAACCGCACCGCAAACAATTTCCACAGGCAGAAAACATCCTGTCAGGATAACCCCCCCCCCTCCCAAAAAAAACTCCTGTAAAACATTAAATCATTTTTTTTTCGTGTGTGTGGCAGTTACACTTTTCAGGAGTTTTGTGCGGTTTTCTGGAGAACTCTAGCGAAATAGCACACGGAATGCGTGAAACTTTCCCGGAACAGCGATCAACACCAGCCATCCAAGCGAGTGACTTGTGGGGTGAACTTGGCTAGCGTTAGCCTCCGGCGGACGCAGACACTTACTTCTCTCTCTCTCTCTCTTTCGAGCAAACTTACTTCTGTGTCTGCCGGCGCTCCACGACTGCTTCGCCAAACTTGGGCTCCGAATGATGGCTCTCCCGGCCGACTTCAGGGCATCCATGTCTGCGCTCGGTGCGGAGTTGGACTGGCGGCTGTCGGCGGGGGAGCGGACTGCTGATGGGGAGGACGGAGCCGCGGTGCCTTCAGGGCCTGTCGGATTCCACAGCTTTAACGCGGCTCGCGCACGCGAGTCCACCAATACCGCCGCCTGAGAAGTCAGGCTGCGTTCACGGCACAGCGGACAGTGGGACGCCGAGGCTTCGAGCGGCTCGTTCTTCGGCGCGAAGCAGCTTTTCTCCACACGGAAGGCCATCGTTTCCTTTCACGTGAATGCATCGCGGGTTCATCCGCGTTTAACTCGTTTCTTTGCTTCAGATGAACGTCAACGCACTAGTTTTGCAGAGACTTGTCATCGCCTCAGTGTTCAGTCACTGAAAGATCGGCGAGCAGGTGCTGGATTAATAGTTGATTTGGCGGAAAATGCATAAGGCGCCCCTGAGGCAAAGTCCCTAGAAATAAAAAGGACGTGTGTGTGTGTGTGTGTGTCGAGTTGGCTGCAAGATTTTAGTCGTGAACTATACCTAATAACCTTGTCATAGTATTAAACAATTGATAATCAGCTAAATGTTAGAGAAAAGATAAAAATTACATATTAAAAGTATATTTGTCCATGTGTTTACCGACAACCCCCCCCCCCCCAAAAAAAACCATGGAACCCAATCGATGTTTTACATTTTGCCATTTTCCCTGAAATGGCTAGTTTTGTTTAAACCCTGCATAAATTTGGGACATTTTCTTTTAGATTTGAAAAGATAACATTTGAATATGTCATTGTCGGTAGTTTTGTTTAAACCCTGCATAAATTTGGGACATTTTCTTTTAGATTTGAAAAGATAACATTTGAATATGTCATTGTCGGGTGAATGTATTGCCAATGCTTTTTTGTTGCTGATTTCAGGGTCATTTTTGCCCAGTTATATTTACTTCTCGTTCTTGTTCTCCATGAATTAGACCAGTGTTTCTTTCACAATCTTGGAAATGATAAAACTCTAACATTAGCAACACAAAGTGTGTCAGCACTTTTTTAGGAACATCTGCATCATGATAAAGAGCAATCTTGGAGCTCTCCCGTGAACAGTATCCCAAAACTTCAATTCACTGTCATCCTCATTTCGAATTCGGTATTCCCCAAGCAACAACACAAGGAGCGTGGCCGGCTTACGTTGCCACCAGCAAGACTTTCTTTAATCGTGATGGTCAAAGTTAAGTGTCACACAACCACCGCCACTTTCAGTAAAGAAATGAAACTAGATGGGACAATGGAGAGATGAAACAAAGCACTTAAAAAGAAAGAAAAAGTAAAAAAACTCTTCTTCCTTCTACACAAACTTGTTGAAATTACTCGCCTACTGAATTCACAACGCGGGAGCGATCCACAAAAATACTGTTCCAGGTAGGCAACATGAACATCACGACATGGGGTGACCTTTCCCGGCGACACATTCACAGAATCCTTCCTGCTCGAAAGTAAAGGAAATCAGTTGACATGGTTGGGAAATATCAAATATTGCCGCTCGATCAAAGGGCTATCACAAATAAATAAATAAATAAATGCGTAAATAAAACCAGTCACTGTTGTCGTGGACAACCTGCAACCATGTAAACACAACACCATCCAAATATGTTATGACAAAAAAACCCAACAAAAAAAGCACTATTTTCTGAGCTCATTGTGCTAGCTACATCGATCAAAGTATGGATGGAAAACGAACATCAACACTTGGCACTTAAGAACGGAAATGAATAAAAAGAAACATTCCTCGGTAAATGTACATTGTTGTAAACAATTAAATGCCAACTGGCACGATAAGAGACAATCAGTTTGGTTGGTGTTTGGTGTACCAAGACTGAGTCACCATGAAACGACAAGTACCGTAACATGCGTCTTCCCTTTGAGGCAAAGCCCTCAGCTCTGAACGGCTTCTATTAGCTTTGACATGACCGACCTTGTCTGATATGGAGGTTAATGCCTGCTGTCGCTCGCAGCACTCAATTTAAACGACCGGGATATATAGTGAACCGTGAAAACGGCCAACTCCAAGCCACCAGACAAAATATACGTCTCAGACTCGGGATGGCAAAGTGGGTTGTGTCTGCACCATGAAGAGATAATGGCAGAATTGCAAGGCACTGTAAGATCTGCGAATACGGGTAACGACCTGTTACAGAGACATCATTAAATCGGGTGACTGCTATGGCCTAACACGTTCTAATTTGGTCCAGAGGGAGAGGGAAGGTGTCTTCAGCAAACAGGTAAGTTTTGGCAGTGCCAGATCAAATCTTTGTGAATTTCTTCCCCCCCCCCTTTTTTTTCTCAAATGAGGAAAACTTCTTCAGCTTCTTCCACTTGAATGATAATCCTGGAGACTCCACAATTCCAGCATTTAGACAACAGATTGTAAGGGATTATCCGAGGAACACAGCAAACATATCTGCTCGGTATTACTACTCTATTTTTTCTTTTCTTTTGAAGAAATGAGGAAACGTACATTTTGAGAACTGAACTGAAACATTACGTAACAATCACTGACCATTGGAATTAAAACATGAATAGCTTTACATTCATGTATCTCTCACTTGATAGATGAGCTTCAAATTAGGGCTGAGCGATAAGGACGTACCTCAATAAAGACGTTCACGGATTAAACCAGTTTAAGTATATATACGTATATATTTATATGTGTGTGTGTGTGTGTGTGTGTGTGTGTGTATAGGGAGGCATGGCAAATCACATCAGATACAAACGCAAATAGATGAATCGTGTCCCCGGCCCACCGAGGAGTTGTTTGTGAAGATCTTTTGCAAGCATTTTAAATCAGTTAGAATCAGTCAGCTGACCTTTAAAATAAAAATTCAGATAAAGTCTCACTCAAAGCATTTGTCTTAGCTGCTTTTAGGTCGGGATTTTAGTCAGCGAGTTTTTGCTAAAACCTTGCTTATTTATAAAAAGGTGGCTAACTGCAAATTTAGTCACAGCAATTTCTTATGACTTCGAAATCAATTCAATTAATTACAGCGGGGAAACATTTATCTCTTCACAGACTCTAAACTTAATCGTCCCCAAATATTGATGTTAAAACTACTTGATATTAAATCGATACATTGCTCAGCCCTACTTCAAATTCAAAGATAAAGTGAATATATTGAATATATGGCATCTGCCCTTGGATTGAACGATTATCCAAATGAAAAATAGCAGTTTATCAGAAACCAAAAATAACTGCGGGGGGCTATAGTGCTGAAATACATGAAAGAAAGTCTGACATGAAGCTCATATGATGGCTCTTAAAGTCGCCATTTGGCCCCAAAAAAAAAAGAATGTTACTCTCTCTGTCAGTCATACCATGCTGTCTAAATGGCTAAATCTTACAATTCAACAACCCCCCCCGCCCCTTTGGGGCACCCGCCAACCATCAAAATAACAGTTCTCAGAACAGTACCAAAAGGACCCAAATACACATTTGTACGGAAACACTGTATGCCTGGTGTGTGTGTGTGTATATATATATATATATATGTGTGTGTGTGTGTGTGTGTGTGTGTGTGT
>CAAKHD010008929.1:32679-43383 GCA_901007705.1 Fistularia tabacaria | reverse complement strand
GCCCCCCCCCCCCCCGCGCCCGTCGTAAAGGTGGATGAGATTGTGCGGCTCATTACCGGGAGTGAGTCATCACCTTGCACAGATATGCAATAACGCTGTGCCGCCGCAGCCTCGTTACCGTGTGACTAAACTCTGTGTTGGTTACATAATTTCCTCGCCATTTTTAAACTTTTCGCTGGGAGTGCGACTTTGTACACTGAAAAAGGGTTTAAGAATAAAGAGGATTCCCAATGCGGTGTGAAAGCCTGTCTTCTCTGTGGTGGCCGGCGCAAAAGAAACACAAGGTCGTTTGGGCAAAAATAACCTGATTGCGTTTTTTTTTTTGTTTTTTTTTAATTGAGTGATTTTATTCTCCCTGATCAGGCTGTGCTGTGTCACAGCGGGGGAGGGGAGGGGCGGCTCTGATTTATGGTTTTCCCCTTCGATTGTTTCTCTACCTGGACTTTCCCACATTAATCTTCGCTTGCGCAGACTATTGTGTGCGGCTTCCTCAAAGAAAGAATCCTTAAAATATCCTAAAAAGCACTGGCATATGATTTATGTGAAGCTTAAGGTCTCGACATTTGTTTCATGTCATTAGTGATCTCAAAATAAGCGTTCGCAACGGTTTCAGACTAATTTATGGTTTATAATCGTTCGGCTCATGATCTGAGATTCGGTGTGGGTAGCGAGAGTTGTGTGATTTTAAAAGAAGCCTGAAAATTAAGTCACTACAAATTAACTTTCGAGGTAAATACGGAGTTTGTGGAGGTGCCAGTCATCTCAGAAATAAACGTCCGGTAACCCAACCAGACACAAACCGCCGCAAACAAAGCCACGAGCTGTTGTCCAAGTCCATATTTTTGTCACTTTAGCCTTGCAATGCTGTGTCATCCCAGGCAATAAGACATTTTACAGCTCACTTCTGACTTAAACTGCACAAAATGAGTTGGTGTTAACAGTGTTAGTTGCTGATTCCCTTTTCTCCCTTTGCTCAAAAGCTAACTGCTTAACGGAACAAACTGGATTAAAAACAGCCTGCCGCAGTGTGTGTGTGTGTGTGTGAGCATGTTACGACCTGGCTCCCCTGTATTGTCGCTGACCTCTCCATCCCTACTTTCAAACTTGTTTCCTAAAGAAGAGAAAAAAAAGGACAAACATCCCCACCATGATTGATTTTGTTTCCTTTTCGAGGAACAGATCCATGGTTACGATTGGAGTTCCAATCGTTGCAGCCCTGAGTTTAACTGGTGGCAAACGGTCCCCGTACAGTAGTCCTCCTCCTCCTCCTCTTTGTCAGGAACATCTGCGGGTGAAAAATCTAAGAATATATACATATATGTGCATGTATATATATGTGCACGACATCTCTAGGGGTGCATTCTAAGAGGGTGTATGATAATATGTTCACACCCACTTATGTTTTGTTATTCTTTTCCTCTGCTTGTGTCTTGCTGCTGCAGCTTCTGCTGCAAATTGACAGATCCAACGCAACCGTGTGTGTGTGTGTGAGTGTGTGTGTGTGTGTTTAAAGTGTGTCAACTTTGCAAACAAGTGAAGACAGGAGTGTGTGGCAGTACACGCTCTGAGCCACTAGAAGGCAGTGTGAGCACACCGAACCACTGTGGCCCCCGCCAGTCACTTAAGAGTTAAAACCAACTCTGCTCTCCTTCACCTGAACACCAACATTTTCGCTGAAGCCGCAAAACTTCACCCCTCCGTCGTCCTTCCGACAACTTCTCTGTTGTGTGTTCGTCCCTGGCTCTCTTCTTCTTCTTGCGGCACTCAGGGGCCGCCCGAGTCCGGAGGACCACAACAAATCACCGCCACAGAACCCTCGAGTAGCCGGGGAGCTGCAGACAAAGGTCAATGTGGTCTTTAGGCAGTGCAAGCTCCAGAGAGCACGCATCTCATTTATAAATGACCGAAGGTCTGGCTGGTCGCGGTTTAGAGCGCCAGCCGAGACCTCTGACGGCAGAGCAACTTCAAACTTCTTTTTACTTTCTCAGTATTCAAGGTAACTGAGGGTGACAAAAAAGTCATATGGGTTTTCCAACATCCGGCCAAGCTGGCCGGGGCTCAGCAATATATTAGGCTCATCAATATATTGATCAGGGGTTTCTTTCGGCCCCGAAAATTGGCGAGGAAGAAATAAACGGTTGATGGAAAAAAAGCTTTTGTTCAAAATTAAATCTAATGGATGAAAAGAGGCGCAAAATTAACAGCGGGGCAGAGGAGGGGGAGTGCAGAAAGCCTTCTGCCTCGAAAACAGCCTTTTACTTTATCTTTGAATTCAAAGGTCAGATAGGTGATGATCTGCTCCGATGACCTAGAAAAAGACGATAGTAACCCTCACCGTCAAGTTCAAATGCAAAAAAGTACCTGAAAATCAAGAAAATAAAAGGGTGAAAGTGATATTTAAGTGCCCGATAGGCGATGATATGCGCAACTGGACAAAGAAACCATCACAGGTCTCCTCTGCAGAGGTTATGGCATCGACACACACAAACACACACACACACACACACACACACACACAGGCCTTCGCAGGTGCCCAATATACTGCCGAGTGTGCAATATGTTTTTCTGTAATCAATTGAATAACACAAATATTTGTCTGCTTCGAGAGAGGGGGACGATGTGCGGCTTCCCTGCGTGCAAACGCGCAATGTTTACGAACTTGGATCACTCGGGGGAAGAGTTCGTCCTCCGCTTTCCGTGCTTCTCTTTGTCTGAGCGTCAGAGAAACACATCAGATCCCTCTACCTGATGATGTAATCCGTTGGGAGCCTTGCAGCGCCCCCGCCCGCCTGTAGATGGCAGTGTTGCACCCCGAAAGCGCCACTTTTAAACCCCGTCAACCCAGTTCCCCACAAACAAGTGGCACACACACTTTGAGTTCACGGAGAGTTACTGGATCACTGCTATTATTGATTCATGTGTGTGTGTGTGTGTGTGAGTGAGTGTCTTGGTGTTGTTTTTGTCCTCCCTTTGCCACAGAAGATTTGCACATGAAAAAATATACACAGACGCGCGCGCACAGACACACACACACGCGCAGACAAAGTGGATATTGAATTGGGTCATATTGAATTAGGCCTGACGTCAGGCCCCCCCTCCCATCTCAAGAGGGAATAGTTAAAGATCAGTCAATAAAGCTGTCAATCAGCTGATCAATCCGTCAATGAGGTTTCATTTTTAGAGTGCCTCCAGCCGGCACTGACCGGCGAGTGACGCACAGATGGCCGGCCTTAAAAAAGGCCTCCGCTTCGGGACGGAGCTCCCCCCCACCCCCCACCCCCCCGGGGAGGGGATGGGGGGGGGTCCTCCGAGTGACTCGGAGAAAGTGAAATCCACCGTGGGAGCACGTGGGTCTGACAGCCGGGTCCAGCCGTCCCCCTTCCCCGACACGCGCCACTTATATCAGCGGCACGTTCCCCTCGGCAGCCTGTTGTTTTGACTGCTGCAATGCACCGAGGCGGGGAGTGGAACTGAGTAAAAATGAGAGAGGGTTAAAGAGGGAGCATGGAAGTAAGAGAGAAAGAGAGAGAAGGTACTACTCGCCTGTCATTGGCTACCAAGAGCACGCCGTCTTTTTGCGTGCCGAGCGTCCCGGCCAATCGGCTCCCCCCAGCGATATTTTTGGCTTTATGAATGAAAGCAATAGTGAGAGGGCAGGGCGGGAGGAGTTTGATTCATCAGCCCAAGCTGGTGGCGTGCCGGCTGCTCCGAAAAGATAGGTGCCCCCCCGTTCGCCGGGGAGTCTGCGGGCATTTCCGGGCACGGCCGGAGGACGGCCGCGACACAGCACGCAGAAACCCACCGCGGGCCCGCCGCCGTCGCCAGCCCGGGTCACCACCGGCGGCCCCGGGCTCCCCGAAAGCCCAGGTCACGGCGGACGGAGAAAAGCCGCTTCCTCTGCTCGGTCCCCCCAGGTTGCAAGACAACGTTGGGAACAATTTCCAGTTATTTCATTTTACGATCCCAATTTAATTCAGACGTAATGGTTGCGTTTTTTTTTTTTTTTTAAGACTAAAGTTAGAGTCAGCCTCTCTTTGAAGCGCCGCGTTCGGCCGCAGCGGTTTCTGATGAGCTATGCCACTTATTAGCATTAGCTCTTTCGTCTGTAGGCCGGTGAGAAAGTAAAAAGTGTCAGGGAATGTGCGCTGGAAGGGACGGATGTTGCAGGAAGGACAGGGAGGAGCGGGCGCTGGCCGTGAGGTCACACGGTTTTCCTGCCGCCGTGGATCAAAATGACGGATGTCACCAATAGTTTTGCGGTGGCTGTCGGTGACACGCGGAGAGCGCGTTGCAAAAGAATTCAAGGTGTGTGATGCATTCAAGGTTGTTTAGGGCTTCGAGGGAAAGCGGCCTGTTCCTGTAACCAGATGGGCTGGAGGTATTTTATTTTTTATTTACTTATTTATCGACTTTCCTGACAGGACTCTGGACAACATCGCCGAGATGAATCAGCCCGGCGGCCCGAAATAAGTAACACTATCATTCAGGCCCAAAGCTAGACAGTGGAAAATGTTTTCCTTTTTTTTTTTTTTCCAAATAGCCTCCGGCCAGTCGACTCTCACGATGGGGGGTCCAACCGTGTCCCAGAAGCATTATCTATTTTTAATGTGATGCGCTGCTTTAATATTATCACGTTGCTCAGGGAGGGGATTTGAGGGATCACAACGTCCAAATTGTGAGACCGTTTTCTATCCAAGGAATGCTCGGCTCTCCAAGTCCTGACTTGTTTTATGTTCCGTGTTGGCATGTCAGGAGGACACGTAAGCGCGGCAGGTCGGGGCCGCTGGCGTCGGATATCAGTCGTAAATGTAAAGGATGGCCGGGGCGGATGAGCTGACCAACAGACGCGGGAAGACAGGCTTTCCCGACAGTTCCAAGTATTGTCTCTGCGCTCAAATGTGTCTCAGACATTGAACACTGTCGGACTCGTGGCCAGGCAGCGACGTGTTTCACCCACAGAAGAGGAGTTCTTAAACCCTTTGAATCATCGGCAGGGCGCTGTAAAAACTTGCTGGGAAGGAGGTGAGGGGGGGGGGGGGGGGGGGATTACCATCTGTGAGGCAGCTTTGACCCTGTTCACAGTAAAGTTCATCGGTGGCTTGAAAAGATGGCGCTCAATGGCTCTTAAGTCAAGGAAAAGTATGACATGAATACATAAAATATATGAATAAAAGCGATTTATAGCTTTCAAAGCAGTACGAAATCACCTATTTCAGCGTGAGAGTCAAAAAGCAATGGGTTGATGTCAAATGAGTGCGCGCCGCCTTTCTGATTCGATCCACTCAACCCCAAGACAAGCAAAGAGCTCCAGAAAAAAAAAAAAGCATTACTGTAGTAATTACAAAGCAGGTCATGACACGCAAAGAGGATGTAGGTTTGTGGGCACAAACCTACATCCGTCACACCCTCCGCCGCGGCGTGAGTCCTCGCTCGGGTTTGGAGGAGGGCCTCGCACACGGCCGGGCCGAGGTTCGCTCTTTCCTGCGGACGGTTTCGGAGCGACTGTCAGGTTTTGTTTTTTTGGGGGGTTTTTTTGGGGCTGAAATTTGTAAAATGAAGTGTTGAAGCGGGAACAGATTGTAGCTGCTCTTTGAGCCGGCGTCCCTGTGGGTGGACAGGGAGCCGCTCAGGGATCACGTGCCAAGAGTACATAGCGTCTGACTGGGTTACCTGAGTCGTGATTCCTCAGATACTGCATATTATTCTCCAATGCCTCTCACTTGTTTTCACCATTAGTTCATGCAAAGAGAGAACCTCCACATCTTCCACCTCCAGCTCGGCCTCCTGTCTTCTCGTTGCCGCTCTCACCTCCGTCTTCTACACCTGCGGCCCATACTTTTTCATCAGCCCTGACACTTTTCTCGTCAGTTGCAGCCCGCTCGCACACATTTCTTCTGCCTCTGCTCCACCGTCACTGTTGCTCCCGTCTGCTGACCCTGTGTATTTCAAATCCTCCGCTTTCTTGATCTCCACTCCCTGTGGCCTCACCGTTCCACTTGGGTCCCTCTCATTCACATGCATGTATTCCGTCTCGCTGGTGTTAACCCTCGTTCCCATCCATTCCGGATCATTCCCGCGTCCCTGTAGATGTCCCCCCCACCTGCTCCCTGCTCTCACTTAAACCACAAGATCATCTGCAAACATCACGGTCCGCGGAGATTCCTGTCCAACCTCATCCGTCAGCCTGTCTATCACCACTGCAAACACCAAGAGGCTCAGAGCTCAACCCTGATTTCGGTTGTTTTGAAATGACATCCAACATATTAGCAAGATAATGTAAAATTATACCAACAAGGCACATCCTAGATTGTTTTTTTTTTTTTTTCGTGGAAAACCTTTCAAAGTAAAAGCAATTGCCAAACACTTAAATGGAAAACACGAGAAAACAAAACACCATCTCATTTTTCTGCTGAAGCTACGCTCCTCCTACAGCGTGTCATCTAATTCTTGGCGCTTACACAGAGAAGACTTACTTAAGGTCCCCTCAGGCCGATGTTTGCAGAGAGTCCCTGCTTTGTGCGCACGTTAACAAACAGTACAGAAGAAGTTATCGGAGGTAACGTCCATGACTCATCCTTTCGCTGAGCCGCCGAGGCTTCGGAGAACAGACTCATCGCCTCAACCGCCGTCTGCGCAGAAAAACAGATCGGACGCGCAAAGGGGTTTCTGGATACTGATAACCGCCCAGCACGTGCTACGCTCCTTCAGGACCCCGGTCTGAACCCCGGCTTCGGAGCCGTCCCACGGGACGCGTCGGGACTCAGACGATTAAAAAGGAAAATCTAGAAATACTGTTGTCTATAAATTCTCAGTCGCGTGGAAAAAAAAAAAAAGCTTGGGAACGCTTTCAGGGGAGGCGGCGTTTAAGGAGCTGATTATTATCATAAATGTGTCAGTCAGTGTTCGGAAAGCATTAGATTTTAAGATGGTAATAACTGCCCCAAAGAGAAAAACCTGTATTCATATTAATTTTTTTCTGCTTCAGCTACCACACATACCAAAAAAATAAATAAGATATGTATCATTTTAAACTTTGAGTAGGTTTCCGCATAGCAGTGATCCTGTGGTAAATCTAAAGCCTAATATGAACTCCAGGTTACATGATAACACTTTATGACTGAGCCCATGATTCCTTTTTAAACAGTTGACAGATATTCCATCTTTAAATAATCTTTGCAGGACTGACGTGTTTCTGATGGTGCCATGAAAAAGCGGAGAAGAGGAAAACCCTGTATGCAGCAGCACATCAGCAAAATGTGACCACTGCGTTTGAGCCATCAAGCACGAACCGTGAGCTGCGGCCAGCCAGGTCGCGGCACCTAGGGAGCAATGATGGCTTCAGTGTCTGGCTCAACAACACCCCGCCTGGCTCGCAGGAGCGCCGCAAGTGAACCGGGGACATTCGGTTCCAAGACAACTGTTGCAGCCACCTGGGCCACGCCGCGCCGACACCTACACTACATTAACAGCTAATAAAGCCGGCAATCTTGTACGGTTTGGGGCGGCTACCGGGAAAAGTCTTCTCTGTGAAAGAGGCAAAGCAAATTCATGAATGAAATAAAGACAGAAATCAGCCACATCTTACTGCCTGGCCCAGAAAAAGACAACTACCACCAACCTATTCGGGGCAAAGAGGAACGGAGAAGGAGTAAAGCCCAGGGCCCCCTCCGCTGCAGCGCCGACGTGGAGGCACGGTGCATTGTAGGCGACGATGCCTTTCGATCACTCTGGAAAAATCTGGATCCGTACAACCGAAACCCCTCAAAGAAAAGAGCTACAGGTGCACAATGCCGAAAGGTTCCCACTACCGCGCCTCACCTGCAGCATGTGGGCAGCCCCCGAAGTCAGCCATGGGCAAAGTGGAAGCCCGCCAGCGAAACACCTGCGCGCAACTACAGGGCGCCAGTGGCCGAAACGTGTGATATCAAACAATAGTTTATAGAAGATCTGCCATTACATCCCGCTGTCCGTGAAAGCGGCTGTATCCAGATTGGTCTCCTAGGACATGTGCAAACTGACACACCTGCACAAAAAGCCAATAGAATTTGCCATAATAACCTCTTCCGTGCACAAAGCCCTCAAAGGACGACGCTGCGCGAAGCGACCCAGTTCATGGAGGGCAGACCTCGAGGGCAGAGGACTGCCGGCTTCGGGAGCCTCGGCCGCTCGCTGGGAAAAAAACAACAAAAAAACACGGCGGAGCAAAATGAAGAAAGACTGATTGCAGCTGAAGGATGTTCTAGACAGCTGCAGCTGCAGGGAGCGCAGTTCATAAATAATCTTATCGGGACTTTAACACACATTAAAACCTGCCAAGGTTCGATGGAAATACGACTGGAGGGAAAAATACAGAAGGTGCTATCAGCAAAGTGAAAAGTGCCCATCATGGAGAGTCTTTTGCGGTAGAAGTAACGCATGTGTGCAGAAGTATTTGATACTCCGGGTGGATTAGAAGTCATTTTACTGCATCATGTGTCAGATTTCAGGGTTTCCCACGTGTCCTGGGAAACACAGGAACCTAGAAAACTGCTAAGCAACTTTCCAGCCCAGGGAAAACACATGGAAAGTGAGAGGGGGGAAAAAAAAAAAGGGAGGCAAAATGTTCTGAAAGTCTTGCTTTTGTTCTGGAAACGGTCCTGTTTTCCTGCCGGAGCGCCTCAGAGCTAATAACATCCCCATCTGAAGGGCCGAGCTGTAATATGGATCACATTAACATTAATGGAGTTTATCGATGAAATGATTTCCAACGGTGTCGTAAAAATGTGATTTTTCTATAAAAAAATGCATTGCGGCTGTTCATTATTGAGAGTTGTCGTCCTTGCTCATATAAATATAATGAGTACGACATAAAACGTTTGGCCAATTTATGAATGAAATAAGCGAGTGAATAACCAATCGCAAAGTAATACACAGCTGTTATCCAAAAACGCTACACAGGCTTGAACGCTTCTAAAAAAGTGCCGTGAAAATGGGGATAAAGGCGTCAAAAACCGGAGTGGAGCTAAAACTGTGATCGGGACGGTAGTGAAGTATAATGTCATATCAGATGGAAGTACTCAAGTGAAGCGTCTCAAAATTACACTTAATGCGCTACTTGAGTGAATATAGTTAGTCACTTTCCATCATTTAGCGGGTATCGCGTTGCACTCGTGATGGGTAAACCAGCGAGGCTTGAGTCAAAGTGTCGAGTTTGTGGATGTGATTTGTCGGAGCCAAAAAAACGGCGGAGAGAGGAGGGGATGAAAGTCTGGAAATACGTGCAACAGAAGCCGCGGTTTTCTCTTCTTTCCACATGTGCCGGTGGTTGAGAGATTGATGAGCTGCGGCCGTCTGGGCGAATCCGCTACAGAGGAAGCCATTTTTCCCTCCATCAGGTGGTCAGTCTGCACAAAGGTCTTATCTTTCTAAAGGATGCTTGCATTTTTTTTTTTGTTTTTTTTTTAAATAATTTACCCCCTGTCAAGCGGCCAGTTTGCTAATCCGCACGTGGGCCGCGGGGGCCTCGATCTCGGGGGCGGATGCTCGAGGCGTTGTACCAGATGACGCGGGGAGCCGTCAGGTCGGCGCACAGCTGGGCCCCGGCTCCGGTGAACGCAGAGAAGTCGGAATGCGCCGTCGACTTCCCTCTCGGTTCTGGTCTGAGGTTTGTACTTTTCCGCTCCCAAAGCCCGGCGCGCGGCGTGGGTGTACAACGCCTCAGCTGTTTCGATGACGCCACCGTGACCCGTTATGATCCTTCCCCCAACGCTCCACCCCTCTCCAGCGGGTATTTACTTTCTTTAGTTCCACTCGGATACATTAAACATTTGCATAGGAAAAAGCCAGACGTGAACCCGAACCCGCCGGCTCCTGCCCATTAGCCAATAGAGACAAAGACTGTCAGTTGTCATTTCCATGTAATTTGCATCACAGCCTCCACCTGACGGTTTGCAATGTCAGGAGGCCAAATTAACCAGTGTTCCGTTTTAGCCAGATTTGCATCTCATTTGCATGAGAGCTGCCTAACGAGGGTTACTTAGCCGACTGACCCCCGTGGAAACTCCGTAGCTTGCGCTCGGAGGAAGCGGACGGCAAGATCTGCTAATTTCATTAAGGGAAACAGCAGTTTGACTGAGAGCGCCTTTGGATGTAATCATTAAAAGGGACGGGGGCTCGCAAGCTGTTTGTAATCAGCCGTTTTTTGCATGCATATGGACGTTGTGTCATATTTATTGTAAGGATGAAAGATTAGGCTCGGAGAGGATAGCAGGCGGCATCAATCTCACTCAGCATCTTACAGCAGGGACATTAATCATCCCATCTACGGAAAATCGTCCGCATCGGACTCGGGGCCCTGGCGCGCACGTGTCGCGGCGCTCGCTGGATGCGGGGATGGACAGAAGGAGAGTTAGCGGCTGACTGAGCAGAGCGCCGCAGCCAATACTTCTTCATTGATTCCGGGGGACTCGGACTGGGCGTCAGGCGCTGTTCCGTCCCGCGAATGTGTCGGCATGGCGGCCCCCGCGCAGCCTACGGTTTTAGGCGCGGGCCAAGCGGTTTCAGCTGCGCCCCCCCCGCCCCCCCCCCCCCCCCCCCCCCCCCCCCCCCCCCCCCCCCCCCCCCCCCCCCCCCCCCGCCCCCCCCCCTTTCCCCTTTTTTGCCATTAATGATGCGTCCCTTATTTCTTTTTCTTTTTTTTTTTTTTTTTTTTTTGTCGTAGATCGA
>CAAKHD010008928.1:60667-73032 GCA_901007705.1 Fistularia tabacaria | reverse complement strand
TTTTCTTTTTTCCTTTTTTTTTTTTTTTTTTTTTCAACCTTTTTTTTTTTTTTTTGGGGGGGGGGGGGGGGGGGGGGGTTGGACTCTTTCAGTTTGATTTGAAGGTCGAATGTTTGAATGACATGAGGATGGAGTTCGAGATGAACACGTAAGGTCTGAGACAGGAAAACTTACCCTCTATGTTCCGCCTCCAGTCCTCGAGATGCCCGTAATCTAGCATGGTGTGGGGAATGTAAAGTTTCTCTCTTAAAGCTGGCTGCACTCATCCCAACCAACCCTAGGGGGCTCCATTGACTAGAAAACAGAGCTCCAGAACAGTTCCAGTGTCACTTGTAGAGGGTTGGACTCTTTGTGCGTTAAACCGCTGCTTTGTGTGAGGCTCAAACTCACGACCTTCACATTCTGACACAGCTGCCTCCTGTGCAAACGATGCCTGGAAGATAGATCTTACCTTCTGGGTAAGAAGAGTACTTCTCATGAAGAAGACCTCAATCGGGCAGTTCATTCATGTCCCAACTCTCACCTGCAGATATTAACTTCCGGATGATTGAAGAAAAGTGAGTCTCGTTGCAACTTGTGACCCTTTAACTCTTAGGAGTCAAAACATCCAGGAGGAGTTTGGTTAGGTGAGATTCTGCACCTTCGCAACAAAATGAGCCAGTGGAGTTCATACAGACACCTGATAGGGAGCTTCCTGGGCACCTTCTGTCAGAGGCTTTCTGGGCTGGTCCACTCGGCAGGAGTCCTTTTGGTCTCAACCAAGAAAAAAACTTCTTTGTCGTAATTATGCATACATGTATCGAAATTTCAGAAGGTAGAAACAGTCCATTTGGGAGGGATCCGGAGAGATATGTCTGGCCTTCTCCTGGACCCAGCCTGAAGCTAGATCTTGGAGAGGGCTCTCTATTGTGGCTCTGGAGAAGTGGCAGCGAGAGGACAGTCCATCCTGTTTCAACTTCCTGACGAAAGGGAGCCATTGTAGGGTTTTCTTCACCTGGTGAGACCTATTCTACACACAAGGTCAGTTCAGATGCGATGTGGATTACTTGGAACTTAATGTTGTGCACATTTTCTTCCACTCTCCCAATATATGAGAGGAGGAGCATGTTCTGTCCTCCTGGACTTCCTATGATCACAGTAACCCAACTTTCTACGATCAAAGTCCTTAGACATAAAACAGAATCAGGATTCATCACTTGGTGTTGGTTGTGCCAAACTGTGATGGAAGCATCAGAACACTGCAGCAGAAAAGGAGTCACATCAGACCAGAGAATGTTCCCCCAAATCTTCCTTTGCTGCTGTAGATCATCTGCTCCAAGGTTCCACGCGTGGTCCCCCCCTAGGTGTTCTCCTGAAGCCTTTAGTAGTAGCCAGTGGATATTGATATTGTTCCACTGTTCTGTATACTGTATACTGTTCCTTGACTTCTAACCTCTGACATCAGCAAGGTACTTTGGCCCACAGAACCACCTCTCGACAACACTGTTCTTTTTCTCTGAACCCATTTGAGAACCACTGAGATGGTTGTTTGTTTAGTCAGGTCACAACTGAACCTGGTTAAGACCTCAGCTGCTTCTCTCTGATTGGCTGATTTCATATATTCATTCATGAGGAACTGGAAAAAAGGAGGAGGAGTGGAGAGCATGTTCAAAACTCCTGCCCTGTGTGAGAATCAAACTCATGACCTTCAGGTGACGAGGCTGACGCACTACCGGCTGCACCAACAAGGCTTGGACTTTGTTAATATGCTGGTTCAACAGTATCCAGTCAGACTTGACGGTCAGGAGTCGAAAACTGAAACAAGCTGGGAACACAGAGCTCGGAGTTCAATTCTCCCTCCATCACACTACCTCCAGCAGGAGGTGGCCAGGTAGGTTCTCATCAGGTGTCTGAACAAACTCCACTGCCTCATTTTGTTTAGAGTCTCTGCACCAAAATCTTCCTGGAAGTTTGGGCTCCTTACAAGTCCATCCGTCCATCCATCTTTCTTATCCGTGGTCGGGCCGCGGGGGCAGCAGCTGGAGCAGGCAGGCCCAGACTTCCCTCTCCCCAGCAACATGGACCCCAAGGCGCTCCCAGGCCAGCCCGGAGACATAGTCTCTCCAGCGTGTCCTGGGTCCTCCCTGTGGCCTCCTCCCAGATGGACATGCCCAGAATACCTCCCCCGGGAGGGGTCCAGGAGGCGAGCCACCTCATCTGACTCCTCTCTACGCGGAGAAGCAGCGGCTCTACTCCGAGTTCCTCCCAGATGGCCGAACTTCTCACCCTATCTCTAAGGGAGAGTCTTGCCACCCCGCGGAGAAAACTCATTTTGGCCGCTTGTATCCGCGATCTCGTTCTTTCGGTCACTACCCGCAGCTCCCTCTTCACCACGACAGACCGGTACAGAGTCCGCATCACTGCAGACGCTGCATCGATCCTCCAGTCGATCTCCCGCTCCATCTTTCCCTCACTCGTGAACAAGACCCCGAGATACCTGAACTCCTCCACTTGGGGCAGGACCTCTTCCCCGACCCCGGAGTGGGCACTCCACCCTTTTCCGGTCGAGGACCATGATCTCGGATTTGGAGGCGCTGATCCTCATTCCGGCAGCTTCACACTCGGCTGCGAACCGCTCCAATGAGAGCTGGAGATCATGGCCTAATGGAGCCAACAGGTCTGCAAAAAGCAGAGACGTGATCCCCTGGCCACCAAACCGGATCCCCTCGACACCCTGGCTGTGCCTAGAAATTCTGTCCATGAAAATTATGAACAGAATCGGTAATAAAGGGCAGCCCTGGTGGAATCTAATTCTCAACGGAAACGGGTCTGACTTACAACGGGCAATCCGGACCAAGCTCCGACTCCGGGGCATACTCCTTACAAGTGTAAAGCGTAAATGCAAGATTTCGTATCATCAGTCATGTGAGCCAAAGTTAGTGACCACTGGTGAGAGTTGGGACATTGATGGATGGTAGGTTGAGGCCTTCTTCTATACCACAAAAGAATCATACAGTGCCCAAATAACTGATGGGACCTTGCAGACCTTTCCATTCAATTCATGTTCCGTCCCAGGCTCACTCGTGAACAAGATACTTGACCTCTTTCAGTTGCAGTAAGAAGCCCCTTCCACACAAACCTCAAACACGGGGCATAACTCCCTCTCAGCAAACTCTAGACAACTAACCCTAACCCTGAGTGGTTGACAGGACCACACTCTACATCCCAACATGAAGCAGGTCATAGTTTCCTGAGGACTATGTCAGCGCTCAGGAAATAATGACCTGTTTCATGTTGGGAGCGAACAGAGAATAGACAAACTGCTGGGATTAGTTTCTCTACCAATATCTCTGTGTCATTGAGCCGCGTTGGCACAGAGTCATAATCTGAAGATTGTTAGTTCGATCCTGACACGGAGAAGAAGTTTTAAACCTGTACACTTAGGTACAGCAACACTGGCTGTCAACCTTCCTGTGACACAAACTGCAGCGCTGCAAATATATTGATTAACACCTGCCGCTTATAGTTTGCTCAATCTGTTGTTGTCTGAATCATTATAGCCTTCACTCTTTACCTTCCCAGTTGAACCTCAAAACTGAACATCCTAATGTCAACAGAAAAGTCATATTCGGAAATCAATATGAGCCTGATGCTCTTTACCCTCTACGTCTCTGATTTCAGACACAGCGTTGAGTCCTGCTACTTTGAGAGCCGATGACTCGGCTGTGGTTGGATGCATCACAGGGGATGATGAGTTGGAATACCAGGCTGTTGCCTACTACTACTTTCTCTCTTGGTGCAAGCAGAATCGTCTGCAGCTTAACGTATCTAAGACAAAAGAGTTTATTGTGGAATTTAGAAGGTCCAAGTCACCTGCTATCCCAGGTTAGAAGGTTTGTCAGAGCCGTCTTTACTTCCTCTACTGAGGCAGCTGAGGTTCAGCATCTGCCAGACAATGCTCAGGATGTTCTGTGAGTCTGTCATGGCTACTACTAACCTGAAGTCACAAACCAGGTTAGAGACTATAGCCGAGACTAGGGACGTGAATGGATGGTCGATTGAGGTCCTCTTCATTAGAAGTCATCTTGTTTTTTCGTCTTCTTTTTTTTTCAGATTTGACAGAGGAGTTTGGGTCATAGGTGAGACTACATCAGGGAGCATCTCTGAGCCTCTTCTTGTTTGGGGCTCGAAATGGGAACGGACAGAGGATGGATCACAAAGATCTTGGCAGAAGGTGCAGCAGATTCAGGTGATAGATGGGCATTTCCCATTTCAATACATTTATTGACAGGTGCCAGACAACTGATGGGAAGATGGAAAGAGTACCTTGAAGACCTGATGGATGAGGAACATGAAAGAGAGCGAGGGTAGGGTAGGTGAATATTGTGGACCACAAAGTAGCAGAGATGAATAAAGGTGAAGTGAGGAGGGCACTGAATGAGGCATATCTGTCATCAGCTGCATCTCCAATTTCCTCTCCATTTACTTCCTGTTCTTTTTGGAGGATGTGTGGAGAACCATGAGGTCTGAAAAGTCTAGATACCTTCACTCCAACATCCAGACGCAGCAGAAAGAGTCCAATTCTTCATAGGAGATGCTGTAGTTAGAGACTTGTATTCACTGGAGCCCCCAGTGGCGGTGAAAGTTAGACCATTCCTGGTCTCCAGACAGGAAGCTGGAGGTACAGCAGAGACATCAGCACGTACAATGAGGAACTTCTTGTGAACTTCACCCATGATGTTTCATCTTGGAACAAGACTAAACAGACTGTGTGACAGCTGTCAATCATTTCAAGGTTCCACTGACAACAACAAGCATGGAAACATTTAAGGTGTAGACGGCGAATAAATGAATGATTGTGAGAGTTGGAGAACCTCTGCCCTCTGGAACCTTACAGGTAGAAGGTGCTGTTGCACCAGATGTGAGCTCTGTTTGGTGACGCAAAGGATGAGAGTGAGAAAGTGAGAGAGAGAGAGAGAGAGAGAGAGAGAGAGAGAGAGAGAGAGAGAGGTTTACATTCATAGAGGTGGAGAGTAATAACATTCGGCCTTTCATTGCTAACGGCTACATATATACTATATAGTTATTGAAGTTTCAGATGTTTCCACGGCACCAAGGCCTCCTCCTCTCCCCTCCACGTGTTTTTTGAGATACAGATAGAACGTGGCGTTTCCTGTGAGGTTCATATCCGAACTTTCCATCTGGAGGTGGGCGGGTCCTGGACAGGAGGTCAAGGAGACGACCCAAGAGGTAGCAGGAGGGAGGCGGAGCTTTCCATCACCCACCTACATGCACAGGGGTTGAAGCCCAAGTCGATGCGTGAACTGTTCTCACAGAACTAAAGATATTGCCTGGATCACTGCCATCTAGAAGAGGAAGGGGGACAAAAGAACAGCCAGTCCCCCCACTATGACCTACTGACCGCCGGGTGCCAACAGGTAGCGTTCTCTACCTGCTGTGGGGAACACGTCTTTTGAAGACTTCGACCAAAAGGTCATTAAGGTGGTTCCCTGCTTTGATCTCGGTTCCTCTGAGTTCTCTCAAACTTATAGAGCTGATATTTGGAGGTCCCAGTCCCAACTAGCCGAAGAGGTTTGGCTCCTGCTTTGAATTTCCTTCATTGCAGTGGCCATGACAGCCAATGTTGCAAATAAAAGGTCACTGTAACTTTGTACAACCAAGTAATTTCCAAGGGATTTGAGAAGAAAAATAAAAACCATAATGTTGCAGTGGTCCCGCACTCTGCCCCCAGGATGACGGGTCAAGATGGTGGCCTTGGTTCTCTCTACGTGTTCTCTCCATGGTCTCCTGCCTGGGTTTTCTCCAGGTTCTTGGTCTTCCCTCACCGTCCAAAATCAATCAGTAGGTGGTTGCCCCCTACCCTAGAGAAGTTTTTTGTTATCCTTTCAATGTCTGCTACCTGGATGGGCGTGAATATCCTTGTCAATCATTGACGTGAATGTTCTCATCTCGAATTTTGGTGAAAAACAGGAAACAAGTCTGACTGTTCTCCGAGTAGAAGGGAGTCACATGATCTGGTCCCAATCAGCATAAAGGTGAACAGGTTTTGTTCTTTCCCAATGGAGTCAGTTCCTCTGACTACCACTAGGAGGTGCTAGAAGGTATGTATATATCACTACGGGTCAAGGCCAAGGAGAACAGAAGGTGAGGACTCGTGGTACTGGTACTTGGACACAGAGTCTGCTTTGAGAAGAAGTCCAGGCCAGACCTGGAGCTGCTAGAGCTGCTGCCCACTGGAGTCACTGGAGATGTTACTATTCCGTATGAACCCCCCACTTATCTGGCAATGCTCACAGGGAGCATGGCTACCCCGATCCAGACAGCCCCACTGCAGCTGAAGGGCGGGTTCACGGATGGGAGGGCTAGCAGAGCTCCCTTACGTGGGCAGCAGGGATGGCTTGAGCTTCCAGCAGAGGATTTAGCTGTGGTGCTATTAACTGGCGGTGCTAACAGTTGGAGGAGCCATGGTTGATGCGAACGGCTGACAGTGCTAATGGCTGAGGTGGCCAGAGGTGCTGACGGCTGGTGGAGGTAACAGCTGGCTTTGCTGACATCTGGTGTTTACCTAGCTGAGCCTTGTTAGGTGGTTCTAGCGGCAGTTTCTTCATGTGAACCACATCCAATATATGCTGAGGACATAAAGGATATGAGAACCTGATTTCAGTCAGCACAGCTTTGAAAACTCTACACCTGGAAGTTCTGCCGGGAAGTGTGTTTCCAAGTGTCACCAGACGTCGCTGCTTGTTTTGGCACAACTTCTGCTTCACAGGCAATTTAACCCGCGTACCGGGAGGATGGGGAATATAGAAGATACAGATGGGGAGTCCATGGCAGGATGACAAGAGGCCTGGGTTGGAGCAGGGGGTGCAGGGGGTGGAGAAGTTGCAGGGAGTGCAAGGGGGGCAGACAGCTTCTACTCAAGATGAAGGCCTTGCTGGTGAATGCAGCTGCTGCTCGAAGGGCGCAGGTCTGGACTTGAGCAGAACCTTCTGCGGTGAAAAGCGTGTGAAAGGGCACTGCGGGAGGAAGAGGCAGAAGAGGAGGAGCAGGAGGCGCTGCGATCCAGTGGGAGCGGCTCAGTGGTCGGGTAGATTATGTCACAGATCGGACGGGGAGGGAGCGCCAGACCTCAAAGTCCACGAGAAGTTCCAGTTATGCATGGCTGAAATTGCTCATTGCAGGAAATCCCCATGTTTGGCGCGAGGATCGATAGAGCTCAACCCCAATCTACATCCTGAACAGCCAAACCGCACAACCGTGCACATTCTCCCCGCAAGAACACTTACATATGCACCAAAGAATTTCCACCGACCCAAATACTCGTCTTCACGGCACTCTCACGTCGTCGCTGTCACGCATGACCGCAGCTGTTTCCCGGCTGGCGTGACCTCGCGTCACAGGAATGTGGCAAGCAGCTGGGCCGCCGCCGTCAGGGACGATGAGCCTTCAATGCGTTTGAGCCCCGCATACAGCATCGATGCATTTCAAGGGTTCCTTCTGTATTCTAAGGGCAGTCGGGTGAGGGGGAGATACCTCGAATATCAATTTGTTAGTTAAAAGAAATAACAGCCCTCTTGGATCACTTCCGTCTGCATCCTTTCCTTCTTCGGGCCGTCGTGATGAAGAGGCTCGTCACGCTGCCTAAGTTACTGCAAGAAAAAGAAGAAGAGAGAAAAAAGACCCTTTTTTCCCCCCGAAGACGGAGGCTAATGCCCTTAACTGAAAGCAAATGTGGCTCCGAGTCCAGGGTTTAACTGTTCCTGTGCGAGAGGCTGTTCAGCACCACATAACAAAACCAGAACCCGATATCCTGTCGTTTCTTCTGCTGTAGAACATAATACACCCCCCCCCCCCCCCCCCCCCCCCACCCCCCAACCATGTGTTCTCTTTGAGGGTAAAAGTGAAATTAGCCAGGTGTAGCCCGGTTCCCACGGGTCCAATCCGGCCTCCCGACATAAATCAAAGCAAAAGGGGCCGAGGAGGGGCTGGATGAGAACCTGCGATGGGCCCGTTAGGAAATCGTGGAGAATCGTCTCCATATTTTCAAAGCCTGAGAACATTTGTGTCGCTGCGGGAGTTGCTGCCCGAAACGCAATGAGATCATACTTTGGCATCGGGTTCCGCTCGAGGACGGCGGGATCCAAGTGAGTCTGCATTGAAGGGATGTACGGAACGAGCCTTTCTCTGAAGGAAAGCCCCTGTTTTTTTCAAACCCGTGTTCCGTAACACTCTCACAATGTTTCATAACGTCCACTGTTCATCTCCGACTGCTGCAGAGCCAGAAAAGTGATTTTTTTTTTATCCTGACATGTCATAAAGGTAGGGAGATCCTGAGGAAGCTGGGTCCGGTCCGTCTTCTGCCTTAAAGGCCACAGCAAGCAGCTACTGAGCTGTAACAACATGAGCTCGCCGATGATTGCGAATGTTCTAATCAAGAAAGAGCAGCTGTTGTCGTGATGACCACCAAGTTAGCATAGCTGCTATGGTTGGCATGGTTACCACAGGATTCTAGGTAAGTGCTGTGATTGATGGACAGATGGCTCTTCGGATTAAGATTACAGGAACAAAATAGAGAACCTCGGGGCTCACCTCGAAGTCCAGCCCCTTATAATACCTGGTGTGACCATTTTTTTTCCCATCATTGGTCTTTTTACTGAGATTACCCCCAGACAAGGAAGTGGTACATCCCAAGAATTAATAATTAAGTCGCAGAAATATCTTAACAGCATCAGTCATATCTTCAGAGATGTAAAGCTAGCTGTTTAATGCTAATTTCTCCTCATTTATGGTTGCTTCTCATCTCTTAATCGCGTGGCAATTAGCCTGTTTTGTGTAATAAGACATCTATTAACACTATCAAGGAACAGCTGAGGGATTTGGTGTTTTGAAATGGCAGCAGAAGAATCGAGTTTTATGGGTTTCAGCCTCTGCGCCTCACAGATCCTCTGTGACTGATGAGGCTGGCGAGGCAGCAATTAGCTCTTTAACAGTGTCCCGAGGTCCACTTTACTGCCAATCTCAGCAAGAAGCTCAACGTCGACCGACACCAGAGCAATGGATATGTGGCTGCGATGAAATGCAAATGAGATGTAGAAGAAAAGGTCAGGAGACAGAGGGATCGTACCCGGGGGCTTTTATTTTTACATTCTTACATTCAAGTTGGCGCCAGACCAGACGGGATCTGGAAGTGGACACGAGCTCAGGCTTGACTTGTGTCAACGCGCCTGCTTCCGGTCATTCTCAACAACGACGATGTTCGTCTCAGTCTCCGTTGCCAGAAACTGTGGCGACTGTTGATAAGATCTGCTGTGAAACCCGGCGGGCGGTTCCGGCATGGATCTAGAAAAATAAACATTCTCGAAGTGCCTTTTGCATCAAGGCGAGGTCAATGTTGTGTACGGGTCCTTCTTCCATTTGGGGCGGTGTGGCAGCGCCTTGTTTTTTGGTGCGTTGCTGGGGATGAGGGAGGTTCCCCGGGTGCAGGAGAGTGGTGACAGCAGGAACGTAGTAACGCCGTGGAGAGCAAGCAGGAACAGGTCCGCTGGAGCGTCGAAAGAAGGAGCAAATTTAAAAAAACTGGGATCAAGGGGGCGGCGTGGATTCTTCCGGCACCCTCACAAGTGTTGAGAGAAAGAGAGCATCTGTACCCCCCCACTTAACCCAACCCCAAGGACCCAAAAGGAGTGATTATGTTGTGCTTCCCACCTGCTTTAAATTAGGGGTTAAGCCCCGAAGCTAGCTTCGGCTTGAAGTAGACTAGCAATTTAAAACAATAGTGGGTGGGGGCGGATTGGATGCAGGGGTGCTCAGTGACTCTGGAAAAGTGCTTGTTTTTAGCAGAGACAAGCAAGAACAAAAATGGGGGGATCCTGAGAACCGCCCATGAAGTGCTCTCATCATCGGCTGCGCTAAATCAGGGGGCTGCGCTGAAGAAACCATGTTGGCCCTTGGTAACCAGCTTTTCACAACGATGTTGCGAACATCTGCTACATCAACGTTCCTGTCCTGAGGTTGAAATGTTTATCATTTGTCTCAGTGGGGGTCTAAAACACCCTCAGACTGCCTTTTGTGCTTTCTCCGGAGGAACCACGCTATCCGCTATCAGCAGCCCGTTACAAATCTTCCTCACTTCCCAAAATTTTGAATAAATTTTGAAGTAAGTCGAGGCTACTGTGCTACCTGGACTTGGGAGCGTCTCAGCGAACCCAGGTCTTTATTGTGAAATGCATTTCAAGTGATCTGTTTTCATGACTTCCAGCCACTGGGGCTATGAAGGAGCAAAATCCTGAAACAGGAAGCGTCAAGTCCCTGAGAGATACAGCGTTGTCAGTCTTTCACAAAGGGGATGCTACTCCTCCACCTTCCTTTTCAATTTTCTGGTCTTTGTCTTCTTTTTCCACATCCTGTGACCAAGATGGTCAGAGAGAAGGTTGTTGAATGCTTCTTCCTCCTCCTGCTCCTCCCGTGCGTCCTTGTACCAGGGTCCCCAAACACCGCCGTTGTACTGAGGGTTGGAACGCAAGTCTTTCGGGGGGTAGCGCACCGGAACGGCAGTCTTATTGTACTGCACCAGCCTCATTAGCATCTTCTTCACGATGTGTGGGTAACGCTGGGACAGGTCCACGCGCTCGTAAGGGTCGGCAGTTATGTTGAAGAGCCAGAGGGACTTCCCCCGGTCCCAGCGCACACGCTCGTTGTGCCAGCGATTGGTTAGCCGCTGGCTGGAGAACGTCTGTGGGGGAACCCAGTCGCTGTAGCCAGGCACGCCGGTCAGGAGTTTCCAGTGCCCAACCCGGAGCGCCGCCTGGATTGCCGTGTTCCACAAGCCATAGCCCGCCTTCCATGAGCCGTTCTTGGCCTTGATGTAGATCGGGTCGATGTTGTGGAGAATGTCCTGGCGAGGGGAAGGGCGGCCTTCGCTGATGGCCTCCCAGACGTCGTACCCGTCCAGGTTCAAATCCTCGTCCAGAGTCCCTTCGCCGAGGGTCACTAACGTGGGGAACCAATCCGTGATGTGGACCAGAGATCGACACTTCGTCCCCTTGTTGACCAAGAGGGGACTGTGGACAAAGCCCACTGCCCTGATGCCCCCCTCCCAGTATGTGGCCTTGCTTCCCCTCAGGGGCCAGTTGCTGCCACCCACTAAGGGCTGGCCCCCATTGTCCGATGAGTACACCAAAACCGTATTGTCATAGTAACCATACCGCTTGAGGGCAAACGTGAGGTTGCGGATGGCCTCGTCCAGGCAGGAGACCATCGCAGCGTACTTCCGCCGGTGGGGGTTGGGAATGCCCTTGTAGCGCTCCAGGTAGCGGGTTGGCACCTGAAGCGGCGAATGGACGGCCTGATAGGCCAAATATAGAAAAAGGGGTCTGTGGGGGTCATGGTTGGCCAGTATACTGATTGCCTTGCGGGTGAACATAACTGTAGAGTACATGCCGCGGTCCTGCTCCCAGGCTGCCTCTTCCCCTTCGTACAGGTCGTAGCCACACATGCCAGGGCCCTCGCACTTGTAGTGGCTGTAATAGTCCCCGCTCCCCAGCAGGGAGCCGAAGAAAGTGTCGAAGCCCCGCTGGGTGGGCATGCAGCCCCGTTTGTAGAAGCCGAGGTGCCACTTGCCCACCATGTGCGTGGAGTACCCCGCCTGCTTGAGCTTCTGGGGAAGGGTAACATTCTCCAGAGGCAGGCAGTTGGGCTGGGTGGCCCGGATGATGGAGTGCTGCAAGCCAGTGTGGATCTGGTACCTGTGGAGAGAATCAGACCACCACTCATCAGGGTCAGTTTGAAAGAAAACCCAAAATCTGAAACCCGAACAAGGGCCGTATCCATCGCAAGAAACCCGTGAGTGTTTGTGAGAGAATCGCTGAGCCGGGATGTTCCACCCCACGGCTTTCAGCACTGAATCTGACTCCAAAAGGAGGGAAAGTACGAGCTGGCTGTGCTTTTGGAAATGCTGAAAGCCCCTTTTCTTTTCTGGACTCGAACTGCTCGAACATTATGAAGCTAATATTCACATGCTTACCACGGGGTTGTGCTCTATTACTGTATGACCTCCTGGACTGAAAGTCCAAGAAAGTCCGAGACTGGATCCACGTCCAGAGCTGCTCGTAGCTCTGCCCCTGATGGACACGACAAGAAACAACAACACGCTGGACGGCATCCAAGGGAAACACCCGAGCTCAGCGAGGAGCTTCAACAATTTATAGCGACCAGCTGATACATTACAGAGCAGAGGGGGAGGAGGATGGGGGGTGTGGGGGATGTTGGGGGGTTGAGGCAATAAAAGGAGAGCTGTCAATCCAGCGGAAAGAGCTGTGAGCTCACGCTGCATCCAGTCAAAAATCAAAGACAGAGCCAGCTTTTGC
>CAAKHD010008928.1:47931-60647 GCA_901007705.1 Fistularia tabacaria | reverse complement strand
AAGGCACCCAGCGAAACCATAAGGGAGGGGGGGGGGGGGGGGGGGGGGGGTGGGGGGGATGTGGGGGGGTTGAGGCAATAAAAGGAGAGCTGTCAATCCAGCGGAAAGAGCTGTGAGCTCACGCTGCATCCAGTCAAAAATCAAAGACAGAGCCAGCTTTTGCTGTGGTTGCTTCCGTCAGCAGGTCATCGAGGGGGTGGGGTCTAACGATTGACACACTCAGGAAAGAAGTGTGAGTGTCTCCAGAGCCAGTAGACAGCAGTTTCATGCCGCTGGCTACTTCTATTTTATTTAATTTCTGATGCAGTATTTGGGTGGAGCAGAGTTTTTCCAGACCACGGAGGATTTACTGGCAGAGTACCACGTTATCAACAAGTAGTGTTACTGAACCCTATCCTCGATGACCTGTGGTCCGCTCCCCTTAAGCTGACTTTCAGCGGTGCCGCTTCTTTACCCTGACAATGAAGTTTTTAAAGGATGTCCTTTCATAGTACTACAAATATTTACACCCAGGTAAAAGCATGAGCTGGTTTACGAGTACTGCTCGGCAACGTTTACATTTACAGGAACTGTTAGTGGGTGGTGTTTCCCTCGGGTTGTAAACCAGAAAGTACCCATGTTTCTCTTACCCTTCCCCTTCTGGCTCTTCTTCAAAAGGATCCTGAAGGTTTTGCCAAGAAGAGGAGAATAATAAGGATTTTAGGGGGGGTTTGCAGCAGATCTCACAGAGCAGTGTGATGGGGGAACCTCTCATGTAGAACAGGACGTGTTAGCAAGGCATGGCTAATTCAACATCTCCATGCGGTTGTGTATATCTCTGTTAGCTAACTCTTAGCTTCACAGTTCATTTCAGTTAGTTTTCCAATACGGCCGACAAAGACCTGAGGACGCTGTGCCGGTGGTCACTGACCTAGCATGATGGAGCTAGCAGGCTAAAGAAGTTCCGATCCGATCTACTTCAAACGGGCTCATCATGTGCAGAAACGACGACCGAAAAACTCTAACAGGAACTGGAATTCCACCCGGTTCGGTGTCGACACTCAAATAGAACCTTGGGTTCTACGTTTTTCACGCTGGGCAGCGAGTGGAATGTGGAAGCAGAATGGAGAACTGGCCTCAGGGGAGAAAACACAAGAACATTTCAAAGCAAAGGGAAACAAAGACCCGGAGATTGAGGAGTCCATAACTTTCCAGAGGGTGTAGATGTTGGTTTCACACACACACACACACTAACCACTGTGTGGGCTGGGATGGCGGCCAGTGCAGAAGACTGATGTCTAGAGCCGCGGCCCCATGAGAAACTGGGGACTGTCAGGGGTTCAAATGATCTGTGTTCCTGCTTCAGCCCAAAGAACCAGAACCAGATGGAACCGTCTGATCCAGGAAGTGGGCACGATGCAAGGTCTTTCCTGGAGGAGACCCCGACCTCTGAGCGCTTCACCGCTGCTTCCTGACAATGCCGAGTGATGCCAGTTCCAACGCCGCGGTGCTAATGGGTGGTGCTTATGGGCGGAGCCATTGGGCTTTGAAGCCTCCAACTCTGATGAAGGCATGAGATCTTTGGGGTGGAGCCATCTGGAACACGAGGCTGTGGAGGAGAACATGTCTCTGAGGGGGAACGGGAGAAGAAGACTAGACACAAATTGCCTGGAAAACACAGCTCTATCTGTCATCTCTGCAGGGTTCCACACGAGGTTCAGAGCCAAAGGGTGAGAACAAAGTTAAACAAAGTTCTTTCTGTTATTGATCTTCAGGAGAACTAGGAGCAGGAGGAGAGTTCATATAGTGAAGCTTGGAGGAAGGACTGTGTGTCTCCGTTAGGGATTTGATCCCCTGACCCCTGACCCGCCCCAACCCCTGACCCCTCCAGGCAACTCCTGCAGGTACGGCATTGTTGGCGTACCGAAAGGCTGCAACCATGGGATGAAGAAACCACCCCCGACTCCTGTGACAAAGACCAGGACTAGGACCAGAGAAAGATACTGACCCACTTCCTGTCTGGGAAGGGTCAGATCAGCGGCGTCCACTCAGAGTCCGCTCCTGGTCCTTCATGACCTTCAGTTGTAGACCACCCGGTCAATCGGTGTGTCACTGATTACAAACGAGGGAAAGCTAAATGACAGTGAGGAACATGCCCTAGTGGCGCCACCCTGCTGGCGGAGAGTGGACCTCCCTCTGTGGCAGGAGAACATCAGGCACTGGCTGTTAGACTACCCGTGCCACCGTGGTACCGCAGCAGCCTGGCCTGAACCCATGGTTCTTCAGGAGCCAACTCCTTGAACCCTGACGTTGGAATGTTGGAAGTGAAGCAGATGCATGATTGTGGGAGTCAAGGCTCCGGTCCCTCTGCCCCCACCACACCGTCCCAGCCCCCTCTCCCTCTGTGATCCCAGTCCCACGGGCCTCCTGGATCTGGTCCAGGGAGCCACGGTTTTCTGGGTTTCAGACATGAAGATCCCATGCTTGCTGCAGAGGATCACCGCGGAGCATCAGGGACGGTTCTGCGGCATGGACCCTCGGCGCAGAACTCGGTCCAATGCAGCGGAACCACTTTGAGCAACAACTGGTTGAAGAACATGGATGTCATGATCTTCAGGTGGAGCCATTCACAGTGGACACTGGGACTGAGAGGCGGGGTTTAACCAGGACAGATCAGCTGTCAATCATCCTCTCTTTCAAAAATACAAATATCTGTCTTCAATAAACCTGCTGCCTGATTTTGAACTATGAACAAATGAACGAATGAATGAATGAATGAATAATTTGCCAGTATATACACACACGTTCACACGCACTCTCACACTTGCACTGTACTACACTGTTTATCTTTAAGACGCTTCTTTCAGCATCTTCTAGCATCTCGAAGCAATGTTAGCATCTTTTAGCATTTTCTAATATATTGTAGCAATGTTAGCATCTTTGGCTTATTTTAGCATTTTCAGCAACTTTTTGCATTTACTAACAGATTTTAGCAGAGTTAGCATCTTTGGCTTATTTTAGTAATTTCAAGATCTTTTTACATTTTCTCACATATTTTAGCAATGTGAGCATCTTTTAGCATTTTTGAACATATTGTAGCAATGTTAGCATCTTTGCCTTCTTTTAGCAAGTTCTCTGTGGTCGGGCAGAACGAGTGCATGGATTGAGATACAGATAAGATGGGATGATATGAGGTTGCCATGGTAACAGCCAATGAATGGTGAGGCGCTCTTGTTTTAGATTCAAGTTTTATCTGTCCGGACTTGCCTGTCCCTGCGCGCCGACACAACACGGCCACGTGCCTTCGAGGCAGCCAACAGCGCAGTATTCATTCGTACTGCCGTTTCCAAGACGATACTTTACCTCCTCTGATTGTAGCCGAGGACCACAGAGACCCAGCTGCGGCCCAATATGTCATCACAGGACCGGGCTTATATTGGGGGGAGGAGGGTTACACACACACACAAACACACACCATGTCAATGTTAATATATTTCTTTCTTTATTTTTTAATTTATTTATAAAAAAGCCCTCTAATGATGATGATGATGATAATAATAACAACAATAATAATAATCATAATAATAATCATAATCATAATAATAATCATCATGATGATGATGATAATAATAATAATAATAATAATAATAATAACAATAATAAATGTAATGTCTGGAAACAACTGAAGATAAGTCAATAAATCTTTAAAAAGGAAAAATTAATGAATGGCCTTTTTACTTTGAAGGGCTGAGGAAGTTGGGGAGGGGGTTCTCTCCCTGGTGGTCAGGTTAGGTGATGCAGTTTAATCTGGGATTAGATTAGCCAGGTTTGAATTTCGTACCCCCCTGAATACTAATTAACTAAAGCAGTAGTATTAGTAATGGTAATGTTAATGAATACATAATCAGAGTGGGATTTATGTACTGTATATCAGCAAAAAGAACAAACCCAGAGATTTCACAAAAGAAGAAGTACTTGGACTGCTAGCAGACTGTGGCTGGAAAACTGAAGTACTTCAAGTAGTTTGGTTACTAAGAAGTAATAACCATTATTATTACAGTGTAATAAACCTGGCAGTGGTATATGAGTGGAAGGGAGTTTTGTAACTTCAAGTACTGGACCAAAAAGTACTATCTGGGTCTCTGCCTCACCCCACAAGAGAGTAAGTACATGTACATAAAAGGAAGTGTAGTGTTTTGGTACTACAAGTACAATCTGGAAAGAGAAAAGCACTAGGGTAAGAAATCGTTAGTAGTATCGGGAGGGAGATACATTTGGAACAACGGGTACTAGTGGGAAGTATGGCGGTAAATTTTCAAAGTTACAAAGAGAGAAATACTCTTATTGAAGTACTCGGACGGAAGGTAGTATTGAGTTTAATAAGTCTTTAAAACTTCAGTTCCAGTTGTCAGATGAAATTTCCAAATAAAAGCTTTTTGTACAGGAAGTTGGATTAGAGCAGATCTCGATCTAGAGCCTTTCAAAATAAATCCTTGAATTTGAGTCAAACGAAACTTTAAAACTCGACATTTGACGGCAATACTTTCAGAACAAGATATTGGTGGAAAATATCTAACTTAGTATAGTCTATCGCAAATAGTACACACATGGCTAGAAGGTAGTATTTGAGCATCGTAATACTTCACCACAGCCGGTACTTCAACATAGGTTGCAATTACAAAAACGTTTAATTCTCTTAAAAACTTGCAGACAGGAAGTAGTATTTGAGGTGACCCTGAGCTTTTAAAAGACTTGGAGGGAGAACATATTTGGCGGTAGTACGAGCAGCGCTGCGTCCAGGTGAACGTCGCCATTCCAGCGCGAACAGGAAGTCCTTTTCGTAACGTTATTACACCGCTATTACAGCGTTATTACACCGTGATTACTATGACGGTGGCGACCCAATGGATTTTCAAAGTAAGAGCCCACTGACAGGTGCAGCCGCCGGTCCCCGGTGCCCGGTGTCCTACCTGCCGGTCATCAGCTGGCTCCGGGAGGGGCTGCAGAGCGGCTGCACGTAGTAGTTCTCCAGCTTGACGCCTTGAGCCGCCAGCCGGTCCAGCGTGGGCGTCTTGATCTCGGAGCCGTGGTAGCCCACGTCCCGGAAGCCCTGGTCGTCCACCAGCACGAACACGATGTGCGGCTGCGCGCCTGCCGGACGCCGCCGCAGCCCGTTCCCGCGCCAGCCGCCCCGCTGCTGCGCGCTGGCGGCGGTGATGATGAGAAGGAGGAGGCCGAGGAAGAGGGTCAGCATGGCGAACCGGGCTCCGACCTGCGGGGGCTACTCGGCGTCCACGGTAAGCATCCCCCGGTGCCCGCGCGGGGGCACGCACCTGGCACGTCGGCGTGTGCGCGTGTGCGCGCGCCCCGGGGAAGCGCGCGGCGCCCGGTTCACCATCCGCGCGTCAATGGAACCTGCGAGCGGCGCGTGCGCCCGTCCGCCATCGCGTCCACGCTCGTGCACGCCCGGGGACCGACCGTTAGGAAGAGGAGGGGGAGGGGACGGGGGGGGGCGGTTCCGGTACCGACCGCTTTACCGTCGCGGTGCGTTCAGGGGCGGCTGGTAAACTTCTCTTCTCTCTCTCCCCATATCTTTCTCTCTGCGCAGGCGCATCACAACCCGATTTTTTGGCCATCCTCCGTTCATGACGTCATCGAACCGGAAGCTACGCCTCTTCTTCTTCCTCTTCGGCTGTTGTGGGATTTATTTTGAAAGGACAAGCAGATAGTGCAGTAGCATCTACAAATTTCTCTACGCGAGTACTTCAGTGTACACGTCTACTGCTACATAAGTACTTCAAAGAACAGTAGAGTACAAATTCACAGCCTGGAAAACTTTTTACAAAACAAAATTTACAGCTTGCATCTAGAACTAGCGATTTGGAATTAGCACGATTCTACTGGGGGGGCGGTTCAACTCCTTATGAGGGTCTCGGATACAGGTGTGCTCTCGGGCAAACGTGGCGATGTCACCATGGAAACCTGCTCCTCCATTGTCTCACAGCTACAAGTTAGCCTGAGCTAGCTAACTAAGACGATATACAACGAGATTTAAACCAAAACCATGGCGGACACTAACAAAGCCATGGCCGACACCAGTCTACGTCCTGGAGTCCTAGACCACCTTGACAACTGGACCACCAAGAACTTTGTCAGTCCCTTCTCAGAAAGCAAGTAGTCACTTGATTGGCCATCCACAAAGAGCCGATCAAACTAAAGCTAATGCAGCCTCACTAACCACCTTAGCGTCCCCCTTCAGGGTGGTGCAAACCTTGCTGCGGAAGCAGGGACTGAGGAGTTTATGGGCTCATTGCAGTTAGCTGCTCGTGATGCTACTGCTGACTTAGCAAAGCAGTGCAGATAGCCTTGCGGTGCCGCCAATGTGCTGCAAAAACAGACTCGGGAGCTACTAAGGTTTCTGGCCATGTCGCTCTATTCGAGTTAGCTGCCAACATAGCTTACCTATCAAATGGGTAGCTAACCAGTGATAGGAGACGACAGCAAGAGAAATTGTTACAGATTAGAACCCAGGCTTTATAATCCTGCAGCCAGCTGATCAGCCGGCTGGGGAAGGAGGTGGTGTTTGGATCCACCTGGTCCAGAAGGGTTTCCTCCTGATCCTGATCTGGTGTTGTATTTTCTTTATTTTTTCCAGAAACAAGCTGGAGGCATCCAAGAGGAATTAACCCCGAATTAGCACGGGGCTAAATGTTTACGTCACGCCGTTGTCCCGTTCTCCAGCGATTCCAGATGCCTCCAGCTGCTGACAGAGGTGTACATGAGGAGTGGAAATGAATGCTATTGTTAACAAGCTAACCTTGTTTGTCTCGTTCTCGTGTTTATTAGCCGCGGCCCTGGACAACTAGCAACATTTCCATTCCACAAACAAGCTTCCTGCCAGCTTCAAAAAAGAGAACCTGGAACCCTCCAGCTGCATGTACCTTGGCAACGTCATCGTTTCCATGGCGGCGCGGCGGCACAGAGATTACAGGCCACTAGCATGACAGCTGGCCCTCACCGCTGCTCTTGTGTCAGATATTCCACAGGGGTGGATTATCAGTGCAAGGGGGGGGGGGGGGCAGACGATAACCTAGATCTGCAGATAGCAGGGGAATGTCAGCTATGAGGTTGGATTACAGGCCAGATTAGCCCGGATTGACCAGCTTCACCTGTTGAAACGTTGTATTGGGTGGTGTGGTATTGGCTTTGACGGCTAACGCTAAAGGGGGATAAAACCCTGACACAGTTAACTCCTTCCTGACCAGGCTGCACTTTGTTTGGATTCCAGTCCAGGTCTTATTGATCAAATGTCATGGAGGTCATTGGCTGTAGGACACATGGGGTCACTTGGGGTCGTCATGTGACCTCCAACCGGACCCAGAGAGGAACCCAAAAAGCTGATGTAAATTAAAAATGAATTATCCTACAACCATCTGAGGAGCTTTAGAGGCACTGTGGAACAGTGCTTACTTCTGCGCCGCTATCTTGGTTCCTGATGAGCCAAAGAACGTTTGTCCAATCAGGTGCAACCAGAGGGTGGAGATCATGGCGGCTCAGTGACCAGTCTTGTATCTGCAAGGAGCGTCCAGGTTCAGATCCAGAAGGTTCTCTCTGCCTGAGGTCTCCATGTTCTCCTGCCAGGGTTCTCTCCAGGCTCATTGAAGTCCATCAATGTGAATGAGGGGGTGATTGGTTGGATGATTGACAGTTGACCAGCCCAGGTTAAAGCCTCTCAATTACGTGCACCCATTAGTGCCAGAATGGTAGCACTCATCTTGTTAGCATACAGCTTTGTAAGCACTGTCATGTTGCAGGACAAACATCTTCTTGTGCTTTGAGTTTTTCGGTTCCCTCAATGGAACATTTGTCTTCTTCAGACTTGGGCCAGTTCTGAATGTGGTTCTGGCCCTTTGTTCCAATCTGCCTCATTATTAAACTATAGCGGCAGTCTTTTCAATGAAGAAGAGCAGGTTTTGGACGTACTTGTTTTGTTGGCTAACATGGGCTACGGGCTGCGACGCTAACTCCAGTTTAGCTTGTTTTTTTCATATCTTGAAGAGTTGTTGGTCTTTTAAAGCCATGCGTGAGTGCATGTGACCTCTTTTTGGTGGACCAGGTAGCAGAAGCAGACATTCGTGAATAGCCAAGCTGCATCAGGATGCAAAGAGTCAAACGCAGCATCTGGAAGCAACCTGCTCTGCTTCAGTCGGATCCATCAGGCCAATCTCTGCAGCTGGAGGCGTGATGACCTTTGACTTCCTGGCACATCTCTGTCCAGTGCCATCCAGGTCTTTCTTTCCCTGCCAGTGCCGGCTCCGGGTCTGACAGAGCCTCCTGGATTCCTCTCTTTATGAGACCTTTTGGTCCAGCAACTCCTGCCCCTGGTCCTCCTGTTCTCCAGGCTGAAGGTCCGTGCCAGGTTTGGTTTCTCACACAGCTGTTTCTCCACAATTACAAAGATCAGGCTGACGACACTGATAAAACAGAGAAGCTTTCAGGCTACCATCAGAGCTGCAGGCTCACATGCAGTACTTTTCAGAGTATTAGAAGTAGAAGTACTAGTACAACCTCTGTTTGTTCCGTGTTTTTGGTTGGGTGATAAACGTTGCAGCCAAGAAAATACACAGGTCAGAAGTTTCAGCTAACCATGTTAGCCACATTAGCATGGGTCTAACAAAGCTGGGTTGACTTAGTCGAATCATCATGGGAGCACCTGACATCATTTTTAAACTGGAGCGGGGGGGGGGTTGATGATGTCACAGGGATTTCATCCAATGGGAGGTGTGATTTATGAGAAGCCCCTCCATGTCCTCCTGAAGCTGAAACTGGACCCTGAGAGCATGGTTGCTATAGTGATCATCAGGTGTTGAAGTTCAGGAATGCGCCTCCTGGACTCAACTTACCTGCACGCCGCTGGGAAGCTTCCAGAGAGGAAACAGGAAGCTGACGACCCAAAGTTGGCAGTGGTGCTTCCAAACCAGGGAGCCCATGTTACACTTAGCAACCAGGCTAAGCGCCATCATAGCACAGACATTGTCAAACACCTATGGACTTGATATCAGCCTCCAGGTGTGCTTGCCGTTAGCATCCAGCTATGTTAGCATGTGGCGAAGTTATAGCATCTTGCACTGCCTGTTTTCGACTGGCCGGCTCCAGCAGCAGGAGGTCAAACACACACACACTCACAGACAAACACAACCACACCGGGGTGGGGGGGTAAACAGGGGTCCCATTCAGGGAGCCGACCCAGATCTGACCTCTGACCTCCATGATTCCACCACAGAGAAGGCTTCTTGTGTCAAAGAAAAACACCAGGTGAGCCAACAGTTGCACCCACGGCAACAAGGCATCCCAGCTCGAGCCACAGCGGCAACCCGACCCCGCAGCACAGCGCTAATAACTCTAAGCTAACAGGGCATGATAATTAATGGGTTCAGGTAAATCATCCTACAGAGATGATGTAATATTCGGTAGTGTTAGCGTGAGTGTGCGCCCCCCCCCAGCTGCCGTCGCAAATGTCTTCTCCAGCTGGCTCGGGTGACTACATCAACACAACCTGTTTTTGCTCGCTGCACTCTCAGTTAGCGTTACATCCTTCTCAGCCGATGGTTGATGTCCCTCTGGAAAGTATAAACCTTATGGTTCCTCCTGGAGGAGCCTCGAAGGAGGCAGCAGGTTCATGTTCCCCCTCCTGGGGGAGGTTCTGGCATCTGGCCACGATTGTCTCCTCCCCTGAAGACCTCAACCTTTGTCCCTCTGACGTGAAGCAACTTCTGAAGGGGGTTCAGAGGATGTCAGAAGATCAAGAGGGGTCATTCATTCCAGATGAAACTGCAACAATCGTTAAAATTCGAGTCTCTCCATGTTCTCCTGCCTGAACTCTCTTATGTTTACAAGAATCCTATTAAGCCTCAATAGGACCTTTTTACCTGTTAGTTACCACTTTAAGACCACTTGAAGACCTGCATGTAAGTTTTTTTTCATAAGTTTATAGAAAACGTGGGGACATTTTTTGAAATAAATCTTTTTAAAAGTTCCTCAGCACTAAACTTTGGGAAAATTGATGAGATGTTTGCAGTCAAGCACTACCAAATCATCGGCAAAGAAACTGAACTCCTTCTCTGACCTTTCATGTAACCAGTTAGTCTCTGTAGTACAAGCAGGTTAGCATGTGGCTACAGCTAAGCTCTGAGATCCTCATCACATCTGAAGTTAGCATGGTTAGCGTGGTCGCCGCCGTCATGCAGGGCGACCTCTGAATGCCGGACTGATCAGAAGAAAAATAGATGAAGCAGATTCCTCTGCTTCTTCCCTCTGCATGGACGTGCGGTCACATGTGGTAAACATGTTTGCATAGCATGCAGAGGACAGACGGAAATCATGTGAGTTCCATGTGTTTTTTTCCTCTGCAGAACGTGGAACCTTCTCTTGCGCTCTAAAAGACAAAAAAAAATTCTGATTGATGAAAAAAACAAAACGTTTGCAATACTAAGATTCCGTCAACATACCAGTCTTTCATTCTGGTGAAAGGGTTGAAAGTTCAGCCTCCCCATATCTCGGCATGACTCGCAGGAACATCACCGCCGCGTTATTTCTGAAAAGACTTCAGCTACAAACAGCATGGCGACTCCCTGTTATCCGCCATGGTAGCTGAACTGAGCATAGCCACAGCATAACAAGAATAACTCAACTGCAATGACTTGCAACTTCAAATACAGGCAACTGTTCACTTTTATTGTTCTCAGCATGTTAGCTGCCAGCAGTGTAGTGTAGAATAAAAGCAGGGGTAAGCACTGACGCTAGCTACCCTTACCCTTCATTGCCTGCATGCTTGTGCAGCACCATGAGCCATTCATTAGATGTTCTTCAAGGACGTGGAACCAGCAAGACCCAGCTAACCTTCTGAACCAAAACTTATAGCTAGCTTACAAATGCTATCAGAGGCAGGAGGAAGGTTTTACCCATGCTGATGCTGTGGTGCTGTCACGGGTCTTTCAGGTTCACATCATAAATATAGGAAATAACAACTTGGAAAATGAGAGTAAACAATCCTGAGCTAGCCTAGCATTAGCGCCAAGATAGCTAGGTGAGTCAGCCTGTATTGGCACACTTCAGTCTGCTGGACCAATCAGGCTGCAGAATGATGTTCTGTACGCTAGCTATTCCGACCTCCTTCCCCCGCAGCCCAGGAAGAAGCAGGAGGTGGAACCTGGATCCAGGGGCTCCTCCTGCTCCTTCTGCTGCAGAGGTTCCTGCTGAAAGGAATGCAGTGTGAGGAACCATCAGGAACCCTCTGTGAAACATCTGTCAGCTCCCCAACCCCACCCCACCCCGGTGGCCCTCCTGCCCCTTACCAGAAAGTTCCAGTAGGTTTTGCCGGCTCAGAGGGTTCTGGGCAGTTTTTGGAGTTAGTTTAATCTTCTCCGAGGTTCTCCCCCGAGTGTGCGTTCATTCATTCATTCATTTATTTTCTGCGAGGGCCCGAGCAGATCCCTGCCGACACTGAGGCAGGGGTAGGGGTTTAACCTGGACACTTAGCTGTCAATCATCAGCTGTCAACCGTTCACACCGGTGGTTCTTGGACTGTGGGAGAAAGAACCTGGAGAGAACCTATCGACCACCCACTAGAGTTGAACCGGGAACCCCTTCTGGAGAGGCAGCAGGAGGTCAAGGGGCCGGAGCTAGCAGGGGGCGGAGCCAGCAGGGGGCGTTGTAGTGTTAACTCGTCACCACACTGGGATTTCTATCATTCCTGTGGCCAGAGGTTGATGATGGAATGGTGGAGGTGGCGCTGAGGTTGGATGGTGGTATCTCCACCACTCCCCAACACCAACACCTCCCCCACCACCTCCACCACCTCCTCAACCCCACCAGGACTTCCTGGAAGTCTCCCTCCTTGGTTTCAATGGTTCTCCCACTATCTCTGTTCTGTTATCGCCCCTCTTCTCCCTTGCTCCACCTACCTCCTGTGCCTGGGTGGGGTCAAAGGTCACGGGTCAGGGGTTGGTGGCCAATGTTCTGCATGTGCTCCAGCGGTTCCACCACTCTCACTGCCGCCTCCAGCCTCTTCACTGGCTCCGTCAGGTGATGACACATCTGTTGTTATGGAGACAGATTGCTTGGGTTTCGATCGCCTATCCTCACAGTGGTAGTTGTGATGCAGGACGTATTGAAATGTCGAACATCAAAACTCAGGAGGTTCCAAAAAAGACCTTCCACATCTGTGTTTCCATGGAAACCATCAGTGTATCCACAGACGGCTACGGGCAATTTAGTGGATGATTGACAACGGACCCTGTGATTGATTGATTGCTGATTGATTGAATTGGTCTGATACATGAAAGATATTATTACAGGACAGGTGGGGTGTTGACCCTGCCCCCCCTCCCACACACACGCACACACACACACACACACACACACACACACACACACACACACACACACACACACACACACACGCACACACACATAAACACCAAGGTCTGTGGCCATTATTTTGAAGGGGGTTGTGTTTTCTGTGTTGATCCATCTGTCAGCAGCAACGTGCAATGTGTGTGTGTGTGTGTGTGTGTGTGTGTGTGTCTGTGTGTGTGTGTCTGTCTGTCTGTCTGTGTATGTGTGTTGGGGGACCAAGTGAGCATGAGCAGCACCCCCCTCCACACACACACCCCCCCCCACACACACACAACACAACCACCTTCGAAAACCCAACCAGGTCAGCTCACACAAAGGAC
>CAAKHD010008928.1:29005-47911 GCA_901007705.1 Fistularia tabacaria | reverse complement strand
GTTCTGTTTATGTGTGTGGGGGTACAAAGTGAGTGTGAGCAGCACCCCCCGCCACACACACCCCCACACACACACACACAAACACACATAACACAACCACCTTCGAAAACCCAACCAGGTCAGCTCACACAAAGGACGCCCACAGCAGCGCTATTTTAATCCCTGCTGGCCGGGGTGAGGTGTGTGAGGTGAGCCGCAGTCAGTGCACATGCGTGTGTTTGTGTGCATGTGTGCGTGTGTGTGTGTGTGTGTGTGTGTGTGTGTGTGTGTGTGTGGTATATGGTATATAAATGAGCACTGTATCCTGTGCAGCACACTGACCGCCTTTCACCATACATGAGCCCTGCTGAAAAGGGCTTTTACAGCGCAGCCTGTTGCACATACACACACACACACACACACACACACACGCACACACACACACACACACACACACACACACACACACACACACACACACATACCAGCTACCATAACACGGCCTCGTGTGTATGTGTCATGATGGATTCATGGCGCAGACGTGTGTCAGATGCGGCGAAAGCAACCAGAACGTTGTTTTCTTCTACTTCCTGAAAACACGCTGAGCAAGAGGGTTAATGGCGACCTTTGACCCCAACCCTGTCTTTTGACTCTGATACTCCACATGCAGCAGCTCCTGGTTGAAAGTTCAAACATAGCACCAAGAACCCCGATGTTGACATCGCCACTGCCACCAAGTAGGACCATTTCGTCCAACCGCAGCACGGCTGGGATGTCGCCGTGGTTACATAACGGCATCTCTGCAGGGGAGCGGATAATCTAAGGGTAGTCAGCGCGGCTAACCAGATCCAGCTGTCTGATCCAGCTGACAAAGACTCTTCTAAAGCCCCCTAAGCTCTACTCCCTCCTCCGTGCGCCCCCTGCTGTGTCTCCACACATGGTCGCTCCGTGGATTCGGTCGTCAGCACAACCCTTGGACCACATCTTCAAGTCCTCGGCAGCTTTGAGATCAGCATTCATCTGAGCACCAGGAAATTGTCAGTGCCAGGATCTGGGTGATGGAAATATCGGCACTGAACTCTATCAGTTGGAGGTAGAACCAGGACCTGATGGAATCAGGATCCCACTAGAGGGAACCATAGAACCCGGAAAGGGTGAGGAGAACAGCACCATCAGGCTCCGACCCCTTCCAAACACAGAGGAGCGAGGGGCCACAGGCACATTCACCAGTTCACCATGGTATGCATTCACTCATTCACCACGGACTCGTTCACTCGACTACACCACAGACAAAATTAACCCAGTCAACCATTCACACTGGATGTCATTCACTCATTCATATGGGACTACATTCACCCATTCACACGTGACGACATTCATTCATTCACATTGGACTACATTCACTAATTCACACTGGACTAAATTCACTTATTCACACTGGACTACATTCACAAATTCACGCTGGACTACATGCATACATTCATACTGGACTGCATTCATCCATTCACACTGGACTACATTTGTTCATTTATACAAGGCTAAATTAACCCATTTTCACTGGATTATAATCATCCATTTATCACATATTGCATTCACCCATTCACACTGGACTACATTTACTCATTCATACTGGACTACATGCACCCATTCACACTGGACTATTTTCATCTATTCATCACAGATTGCATTCACCCATTCACACTGGACTACATTCACTCATTCATACTAGATAACATTCACTCATTCATACTAGAGTACAGTCACCCATTCACACTGGACTACATGATGTCTGCGCTCATCCATTCTGCAGGGACTACATGCACCCAGTCAACCATTCAATAAAGACTACATTCACACATTCACCCAACTTCACACACACACACACACACACACACACACACAGAGTCACATTCAGACTTGACGACACTCACCCATTCACACATCCCTCCTGTCACACACACACATGCCACACACACACAGACACCCAGTCGCATTCACACTTGACGACATTTCTCCATTCACACCATTCAACAACTCTAACATTTACACACCCACACTCAGTCACACATTCACACTTTCACACTGGACTACATTCTCCCATACACACACCCACTGAGCCCTTCACCCATTCACACGAACAAACAACACACACTTTCACCTATTCACACACATTTACACAAACACACTCTCACCCATTCTAACACACATTCAAACACATTCACCTAGTCACACACACATGCATTCACACTAGTCCAACCATTGTTCCACTTCACGACCTGGTTCTTGGAAGTGCAGCACACACACACACACCTGCTGGAGTCATCCCCGTTCCTGGATCAGGTTCTGAGGCCCGGTTCCAGATGTTCAGTTCCTCGAGTTTTTCTGGGCTCCAGAAGAAAACCGATGTGGAACCCAACCCATGAACACACACCTGCAGAACCCGACACCTGTCAGGGGTTTTTTGGAGGTGCTGGTCCAGCCTAGGGTTCTGGACTACGCAGCAACATCTGATCCCTCAGGGGAAGGAACGAAGACTCAGGTTCCACCGCTTATTTAGAAAGGTTCTTCTCGAAGGACAGCTGCGGTTCCTTGTGTGATCCTTGGATAGGGGATTAGTCTTTGAAGCAGCGACATAGAACAAACATCTGCAGGTTCTCCTGGCTGGTTGGAGCTCAGCATGGAACCCCGGGTGGAGCCGCCGATACCACCACCGCTCGGCAGGAATTTGCTGAGCTGTGCTGGAGCACCTGGACGGGGCGGCGTCTGGAAGCTTCGGGAGCCAGATGTTTCCCCCCAGGAGCAGCTGAAGAGGAGACCAGACCCGGAGGACACAGAACTCCAGTCCGCCACAACAACAGGCGCCGGCCTCCGCAGTCCAAACAGGTGCTTCTGCATTCCTTGGCGACCGTCCGTCGCTTTAAAATGAACCTTGACTTCTCCTCGTCCTCCCAGGGAACCAAGGGAACGTTCTCCAAATAAAAAGAGAACCTTGTGGTCGCAATCTCCAGAACATTGCGCTGGAGAACTACTGCTTCTGCACGTCTTCAGGTGAGTGGAATCGAATTACAATGTAATTCCCCACCATGCAACGAAAAAATGTGACACCACCCTTACCCTGATACCACCCTAACCACAAAATCATCCTAACAACACCCCAAAATCACCCCCAACCCAACACCACCCTCACCCCCAACCCCCGCCCTCAACTACAGGCCAAGGACGTCAGCCATCTTTAAAGGAATAGTTGAAATAACACACATGACTCCATGCAGGAGACACTCAGAGACTGCAGCACAGATGCTAAACACACACACACACACACACACACACACACACACACAAACACACACACACATAAACACCAAGTGTGTGCCCACAAATCCCCTAACGTTTAGCTTGTGTTTATACACATGATCAGAATGCTGAATTCCAGCTGCTGCGTGCGGCGCCAAGGATCAGGAGGCGTGGGTCCAGAAGGCTAAGCACTGCACGCCCAGCGCTGCACTCCCACCACCGTGGCGAATCAGGACGGACGTACCTATGGCACAGGAATGCGCTGTAAACACCTCATTACCCGGCACTATCCCTGCGCCGGGAGCACATAATTAGCTGTCCGGCACAGAAACCGCCACGGCCTGCAGGGTCAGGTGACACATCTGCACACACTTAGCACGCCAGTCACAGTCAGGCCGCCAGCCGCGGTTGGACCGCCAGCCGAGGCATTCAAGGAAACAACCGCACATGGAATGCGTTCAGGGTCCTCTCGGACGTTGTGGCGCGGCGACTCGTCTCATCGCTGAAGGCAGCCGAGGGCTGCTGTCACATTCCTACGCTCAAAGGGTGGGGTTGAATGGACGGCTAGCTTGATCCTGTTAGCCGCTTCTCGCAGTTTGGTAATCCACATCCAAAACTTCACTCTACCCTACTTATATTTTGAGGATGCTAACCTAGCTCCAGTCTACATTACTCCCAGTTATTGTCCTCAAGGATGTTCCATTTCCAAGACGTCATGTACTATCTGATCAATATTTGTACTGGCTACATAAAAACGCTAAAAAAATCTGTCAACATGTCTGAGTTTGTATACAATTGTAAAAAATAAGTTTTCCGCCATTGCTGTTTACAGTGCAACTCTGTCTGGGTAGTGACGTCATGACCCTTAGCTCAGTCCTGGTCATTTTATCGTAGGATGCAAAACCGTGTCATCTGTTTCTTCCAGTGGGCTTCACGTGTTTCTAAAGGACCTTTGTCTACTCGTGAAAGAAAACCTGAGACATGCCGTTTGGCTTTCAGCTAAATGCAGCCGGAGAGAAGCGGCGAGAGCACTGCCGTGGATCTTTCGGAAATTGTCTACATCCCCCAAGCAATATCCATGTTCTTTCTTTTCTTCGTGTTCCTTGGAAAGCTGTGTAGTCTAGCATCAGTTCCTTTGTTTCCTTGGACTTGGAAATTTACGCCCAAGAACAGCACAATGTGGCATTATGTGGCGTATACACCATACGTAGCCAAAGTTAACGCTGGTGGAAAGTTAACACAAGCAACCTTCGTACGTCATCAACCCAGCATGCATTGGGCAAGCAAAACACCCATGCCCATGGGTTCAAATATATGTTGTAGATTGTGACTTTTAAAGAAATAATTCTTTGTGCTTTTTAAACAACAAATTCTAGTATGAGACTAACAGTAAAGCATATTAGTCCCTCCCAGGAGGGGTTCCCTTCAACTGACTACACTCTTGAACTTTATTCTACTTACCTTTAAGCATGTTCTCTGTCATGTTGAGTTCTGCTGACTCAGAATTAATTTGGGGGGGGGGGATTCCGGTCTTTTATTTTGTCGGAGGCCGCCAGGGCGGTGCACTGTGGGGGGAAGAATCTGGTTTCATGTCATGACCTCACCGCAGCAGATGAATCCATCTCTTCCTGCTGCTGTTGGAATGACCTCCAGCGACTGCAAGGCTAAGGCTGACGTCAGCAGGGTTAGCTTCATACTATTTATTCGGGTTAAAGGTCACCGGGAGGCTGGAGGCGGGACTTAACCCTGATCTGTCTCCTGTCAATCGGGGTCTTCAATTATCCTGCTGACTGTTTTTGGAGTGTGGGAGGAAGAACACGGAGAGAACCCTGGCAGGAGAACATGAAGAGAACCCAAGGGATGACAAGTATCAAAGGATTATAAATGTTAAACAGAAGTGCTAAATGTAGCAGCAACTAATGGAAATCATCACATCACCTGCAAACAGTCACACTCCCCCTCCAGGGCTGTAATACTGACAGCTAGCCATAGCCTTAGCACCAAGAAGTCAGACGGATGTCAAGGACACCTTCTGTGTGTAAACCCAGGGGGTAGAGGCCCTGCCCCCTGCTGGCCAGCTGGAATGAATGCGGCCATAGGAAATGATGCAGGAGGGGAGGAGAAGGGGGTGGGTGACGCACACACGCCATCGTGCTCATCTAATTAATGTCAGACCTGACCCGGTCCGACCCGGGGGAGGGGGGTCAGAACAGGAACCGGATCCACACACCATGTAGGGAACCCAGATGCACCCCCCCCCAAAAACAACACCTACGCTGAGGAAACTCCAGGCGAAGGAGACACTCCGATTGAGGATTTGAACCATAAACAAACTCCAGCTGGACATCAGAAGGCAGGAAGCACCCACACAGCAGAGGAGTAAAAGATGCCAAAGATGTATAAACAGTGTAATAACTGCGTAATAACAGTGTGTATCAAGTGAAAAATCCTTGGTTTAATGTGTCTGTCTGTTGGGTGGAGGTTGAAAGTGGAGATGTTTCTGACCGGGTGTGATTACTGCCTCCGGCACAAATCAATGGAATATCATTCACATCTTCCTCTGAAGCGAAGAGACTTCCTGTGAATGGATGATTCCTGCAGGATTCCTTCCCCTCCACTCTCTCACGCTTCTTCTAACTTCTAACTCGTTACCTGCTGAAACATGAAGACAACTTGAGAAGATCTGGTCGGCAGTGTTCCCTGCTGGCTGATGTATTAAAATATTACAGAGCAAAATAAAACAAATTTCGAAAATATTGCCCTATTGTAATTCATTTCTATTGTCCTGGGCTGTTTCCAGGTTCTCCTGGTTCCTCCCACAAGCCAAAAACATGCAGGAGGTTCAATGAAGACATTGCTCAGTGAATGAGACGATGAATTGTTGTGTCTCTATATGACCTGTGAATGGTATCGATAATGAATGAATGAATGAATGTCCCTACTTGTTCCTTAAAAATGAATTAGTCTTCTTGCCTCCGTGGCTGCAAGGGTGACGATGACTCCTAGTGGACGAGGGTGTCCCTGCATCCTGCAGTCCCTCACCTCCACAGGGTTCCTCTGGCGGTACCTCATCAGCAATAAACACATCAGTCAAAACATATGAATGGATGATTACTCTGGAATGTTCATGGTTTCATGTTAAAAGTAGGAACATCAACAATGAAGAGGTAAACAAATCTGTCATAGAACTCATAAGACTAATACTTATGCTACACCCTCTACTACTACTACTACTACTACTATTACTACTGCTAACAATAATAATAATACATTGGAATGAAGAACATATCATCTCTATTTAAATACCTGGGAGGCCTTGTCTCTCACTATCAAACCAAATGCCAAACGTTTTTCTTTTATCAAGAGATTATCAATTCATAAATATATGTATCTATACACACACATGTGCGGAAAAAAAGCAATGATATTTGATGGTAAAAGCTTCGAATTTTTTAGAAACACCGTAAACATGTGGATTATATCCAAACAAGATTAAATCAGACGAGTATTCTGGAGTCGGGGTGTTTTTGAGAGGGTTCCACGTTGTTCTCCTGCGTTCTATGTTGTTGTTTTCTTTTTCTTTTTTTTTTTAAACCTTTATTGGATTCAAAGTGTAACAAAACATATAAACAAACAAGTTTGGCTAAAATTCAGTTGAACACCAATGACAATTAACTGACACGAGGAAATAAAGAATCTTATTTTGTATCCAGTCAAATAACTGCAGGAATAGCAAGAGTAAAGCCATGTGGAAAACAATGAATAATTTGAGAACAAACAAAAAAAGAAAAAGAAATGGCAAGGGAAATACAAAATGTATTTTGTTAAATGAATCTAAGGGAATATCATTCATGGAACAGTAAATGTTATGGCTTTTGTTTTTTTTCCTAAGTTGTCAAGATTTTTTTATATTATTCAAAGTCGTTTTTAAAGAAGGTAAAATAGGGGGACTTTTTCCCCCATTCTGTTTTTTCCCCCATTCCCCCATTCTGCATTCTGTTTTTGTGTATAAAGAACTTGGCCAAACCTAAAATAACATTGACAGAGTTCATCCCTTTCGTTTGCTAAAAGTAAACCAAATGTTACAAATGTAATGTCATCTCTTGAGAGAGAGAGAGATTGGTCATGATGGAAACTTTTCTTCAATCTATTTTTGAGTTTGAACCCAAAAATTGTGTACTTTTTAGAAAAATATAGTTTCTGTCCTGTTCTGTTGACGTTATGGAGAGTACCGTGTTCGCGACTTCCGGCGAATTGAGTTTAATTTGAAAAAAAAGACAGGAAGCGCTCTTTCGCGCTTGCGCAGTGGAGGCGGGTCGAGAGATTTCAAACTGGACGGCGGGTAGCCGAGAACGCGAAGAGGAAAAGGAAACAAACAAACAAACGCACACGCAAGTCGAAGTTGGAAGCGACCGTGGGGAGAAAATGACGAGCACGCTGAAAGGAATCACACTGAAAGGCAGCGCGGAGCTGGTGGCCGAATTTTTCTGTGGGTATTCCCTCCGAAAATCACTCCTTTTATCGGCCCTTTTAGCGCCGAACGCTGCGAATTAGATCGGCTGTTAGCATCGCCGGAGCTACACTTAGCAAGACCCCCCCCCCGTCGGCGTCGGGTAACATTTTCAGATTAGATGACCGGATGGAACCGTTGATAACCGTCCACTTCGATAACCGAGTCACCCGAGTGCGTTCGGGTCGGACAAATGCATTGGTTTAACCCAATGCTCTTCCATTGGGCATCTTCGCACCGCCCGACCCGATGAGCAAAGCAAACGCCATCTATCACGAGTGGGGCGTCCGCTGATTCCTGTTGGTGCGTTTGATTTAAATGCCACTGCAGCCCGTTGAACCTCCAACCCGAATAATTAAATGTATTTATTTATGTGTCATTGATTACTAGCAAACTAGTTACTAGCAAACTAAAACTAGCAATGCCATTTTTCACCAACACAAAAGATTTTGTGTAGTTTGGCCTTCATTCCCGTATAATGATAAATTATTCAATCCCCAGATCATCCAGATATTTACTTTTAAAAATAATTAATCGTATTGCTATTGCTATTATTATTACTGTCATGAGGATATTAATTTCAGAGGAGGTTCAAAACAAAAATGTTCAGCCTCTAGCTTTAAAGGTGGTGGAGCCAAACCCAGCTCTTTAAATGAATCAAATTGACCATCCTTTGCATAAGAACCTTAAAGATCAGCTGACCAATCAGCTGCTGTCAATCATCCGCCTGCTTCCTGCCCCTCCCAGCCTTCGGCATCAACAGCATCCTGTACCAGCGGGGCATCTACCCCCCTGAGACCTTCACCCGGGTGTCCCAGTATGACATGAGCCTGCAGCTGACCACCGACCCCAAGCTGAGGAACTACCTCAACGACGTGGTGTCCCAGCTCAAAGGTACCTGGGCAGTGAACTCACCTGTTTCTATAGCAACACCCATGTTCAGAAGGTTGAGTTGTTACGTCTGTGTGTGTGCCAGAGTGGCTGTTCGAGTGCACAGTGCAGAAGCTGGTGCTGGTCATCACGTGCGTGAACACCAACGAGGTTCTGGAGAGGTGGCAGTTTGACATCGAGTGTGACAAGTCGGCCAAGGAGACCAGGTGAGAACCGGCGTAGAAACTAGATCTCCTCACAGGAACCGCCTTCAGCACATCGTGGGATCGGGGGGGGATCCAGACCCGTTGGGTGGAGAACCAGCAGCTCCGTGGAGGTGTGTTACCACTTGTGTCCAGCAGGTAGCAGCCACGTTCCTCCACAGGCCCCAGGGGTCCCTCACAGAACCTGAAGAACCCTAGCCTGCTTCGGTCATTTCAACTGAAACATTTAGAACATCAGTGAACAGATGTCCTGGAGAACTCATCAGAGAATTCAGATCTCAAAGCTTCTCAAAACTTTGAGAACCATTTTTGACTGAGAACCGAAAGAACCTCAAGGACCTGCTCCCTGTTTGTCAAACTGCTCCCTTGACAGGTGACGACTTTGCAAGGGACAGGAAGTCAGCTGATTGGCAGCCTGATCAGGGGATTGACGGCAGAGGTTTGATTAATATGTGTTTGTTTCTGCCCCCTCCCTCCAGCGCCCCGCGGGAGAAATCCATCAAGACCATCCAGGACGAGATCCGCTCTGTGATACGTCAGATCACGGCCACTGTCACCTTCCTGCCGCTGCTGGAGACCACCTGTGAGTGACCGCGCCTCTCCCCATTAGCTCCGCCCCCACTCACCCCACCCTGACCTTGCCCCCGCCCACGCCCCACCGCAGGTGCCTTCGACCTGCTGGTCTACACAGACAAGGACCTGGAGGTACCGGAGAAGTGGGAGGAGTCGGGCCCTCAGATCATCGACTGCTCGGAGGAGGTGCGTCTGCGCTCCTTCACCACCTCCATCCACAAAGTCAACAGCATGGTGGCCTACAGGAGGATGGACCCCGCCCCCTGATCCCCCGTCTGTCCATTTATATCCGTGGCCCTGCCCCCTGACCCCCCGTCTGTCTGTTTATATCTGTGGCCCCCGCCCCCTGATCCCCCACTGGTGTAAATACTTCTCCCCTTTTAGAGCCCCCACTCTCTCCTCCACTTTTAGAAGCAAACATTAAAAACAGAGGGTTGTTGGTTCTGACCTGAGTCTTCCTGAGTCTTCCACCCACTTCTTGTCAGTCCTTCAACGTCACATGACAGGAATTCAGGAGCACAGAAGTAAAAGTTAGGGAGGGGAAGTGAGCAGGACCCTTCAATGAAGGGAGGTGCAGAGGGGAGGGGGGCGGGGCTTAGGGCTGAAGCTACCAACAGAAGGGCTCAATGAAACACTTGCTGCAGTTGGACCCTAGTGAGCTCGTTTAGCCTCTTTTAGGACAACAGAACATCTCCATCTGAAGGTACCAGAGGCAGCCCACAGGCCCACCATTGTAGTACTTTTACTTGAGTAAAGATCCAAAGTATGTCTTTACTCCGAGATCACAACCATTTCCTGTAGTAATACGTGTACACGGGGGAGACCGTGTTTTCTGAGAGCAGAAACCCAACAGTAGCAAACACTCCAAAGCTAATGTTCCTCTATGCTAAGCTACAAGCTAATTATCACCTTGGGGGGGTGAAATGAGTTATATGTATAAGTACAAATACTGGTTCTGGCTGTTATTGGCTGGCTGGTTGCAGTGTGTCACACAAGTCCCGCTCCCTTTTTCTGCATCGGTCCAATATTAGTGGATAACCAATTAATAATCAATGTCCGAGCTGGTCGTGTACTAGCATGTTCCACCATTGTTCTGCTGACATCTCATCGGACAAAATTTTGATTCATTCATTCTGTTCCCTGGTTGGAGCCAATCACAGCGGACACTGGGGTGATGGGCGGGGCTTAACATGGACGGGTCAGCTGTCAATCATGAACCACCTCGGGAACCCATTCTCCCATTGCTGGAACAACCATACCCCGTCCTCACGGTGGAGCAGGTCATCTCTAACGGCACCACCTGCTGGACAAAAGTTGTTGTTTGATGACCTTGGAACCAGTGGGGCCTGTAGATCCAGGTCAGGAGTACTACAACTTCTAGTATCGCCAGAGGTTACTCACAGTACCTCAGAAAGGAGTATTCTTAAGTCAAGCTAAAGTGTCATCAAAGTGACCTGGACGCAAAGCAGGTTCTCAGAGTTCTAATGGCTCTTAAGATTTTAAGGTTTCTACAGACTCAAGATTCTAAGGGTTCTAAGGACTCCAGTACAAGGGTGCCTTTGGGGTTCCAAGTACTCAAAATTCTAAGAATATGGGGAATTTCAAGGGTTCTAAGGACTCAAGAGTCCAAGGGTGCTTGGGGGTTTCAGGGTTCTAAGCACTCGAGATTCTAAGAATTTGGGGAGTTCTAAGGGTTCTAAGGACTCAAAAGTCCAAGGGTGCTGGGGGCTTTTAGGGTTCTAAGCACTCAAGATTCTAGGAATTTTGGTGGTTCTAAAGGTTCTGGGGGTTTTAAGGACTCAAGACTGCAACTTCTAGTGCCTCAGAAAGTGTTTGTACTTCAATGGAGCTAATGTGTCATCAAAGTCAAAGTTTTTTTTTTTGACCACATTTGCTCTAAAGGTTCTTTGGACTCGAGAGCCTAAGGGTGCTGGTGTTTTAGGGTTCTAAGGACTTAATATTCTAAGAATCTTGGGAGGTTTAAGGGTTCTGGGGGTTTGAAGGACTCAAGATTCCAAGGGTTCTGAGGGCTCTCAAGAATCTAAGAATCCTCATGGTTCTGGGGGGGGTCAGAGGGTTGTGATAGTTCGAAGGTCATAGATGAGTAAAGACTCAGACGTCAGGATCTCTCTTTTGATTTTTTTATTTCTGTAAATGTGACATCACTTCCTGTCCAGAAGGACGACGTCATGGTAGAAACTAATAAATATAGAAAACAGCCATAAATACGGGACAGAGTGGAAGAGAAATGCTACAGAGAATACAAACGTGTGTGAGAGAGTGAATGTGTGTGTGTCTAGATTCAGTGTTCCTCTAAAGTTCACTACCTGTGACATACATGAGTTCTCCTGAACGCCACTCTGTGCAATGATACAATAAAAAGGTCAAATGCTAAATGTAGCTTAGCTTAGTGCCGGCGTCGTCTCGGGTGATTGACAACCCGGGGGGGCGAGGGGTGACAAGTCTCACAAAGTTCAGTGAAATGAGCATGAAAAATGAAGACACAACAACGTGACCCGTCAATCATCTCACCTGTCAATCACACCCGTCAATTTAGGGTACTCCGATCCCCCAAGCCATACTCGTACTTCACTGCTGGGGCAGAGCTGCAGTAATCTGGATACTAGGTACTGCAAGCAGGTTAGTTCACAGTGAGGGGTCTGGGAGGAGCTCGGATGGTTGCCTTGACGATACCCCCCCGACCAAGCTTCAGTACCCTGCCAATTCCACTTATCTTTGAGTACTAGCAGTCGCTACTCGACGAGCTGCTTTCACGTGTGGCATATGGCAACGTGAGGATGCTAACACTACGGGCCCCAACCACCTGAACCGAGCCGATTGGACTTCCCGGCTTGAAAGAAGCCCAAATGACCCAAATCCTGCTTATTCCTGTCACTTCCTGTTTGACCTGGTCTCTTTGACAAGCTTAGTGCCTTGGAGCAGGGAAGTCCTACGACTTCCTGGACATCAGTCGCTGCCATCCCAGCAGCAACATCTTTTATTTCGAAAATTCTGCCAGTCTGCTCTGTTAAAACTGCCACTCCTTTGTTAATAATAATAATGTATACTTTATTAATCCCTCGTGGAGAAATTCGTTCTCTGCATTTAAACCATCATGGATGAACCATGAGCAGTTGGCTGCCGTCTGCCAGCACCAGGGGAGCAGTTAGGGGTTCAGTGTCTCGCTCAACAACACTTCGACACACTAGGAGGAGCGGGGAATCGAACCAGGGAGGTTCAGTTCACAAGAACATCAATGGAGACCGGCCTCTGATGGCATTCGCTAATGTGTTCAGCAGAGGCCCTTGCATGGTCACTGTTTTGATCATCCATCATCTCATGAAGAAAGCTCTCAGGTAGGACGGCAGCCGAGCTAAACAACAGAATAAGCTAGAGTTAGCAGCAAGGCTAGTCTTAACAAACATAAGTTAGCGGCCAACACTGAACCTGCTAATTCCCAGGTGATCAACTTCTGGCTAACAGGTTAGCCATTTGCTGTGGTTGCTAACAAGCCTGCACTTGAGACATACCAATGGGAATGTTGCCACAGAGACTAAGTAAAGCTATGATAGCTAAGGTTTGAGGGTCAGGGGTGCGTGAATGCAAAAACAACAGCCATGATCAAGGTGCTCGCTCCTTAAATCCGGGTCCCTGCTCTTTGTTGTTGCCTGACTACTTGCTAGAACAGCAAAGAGGCACTGTTCCGAGAACCTTTGTGGTTCCTCGGAGGTTCTCTTCCTGACAGAAAGTGACCCTGTCGGGGCTTTGGTATGTGTTGAAAATAGAATTTGAAGTATTGCTACGAGCTGAAGTCGAAAACACCAGAGCCAGCATGTTCCCCCATTCCCCAGTTTCCCGTTCATGGTTCCAATCCACCCTGCAGGTTCTTTGCCCGTTTACACATCATGCTAATTTCACAGGTGTTTGTGAGACCGGGCCGGAGCGTTGTGCCACCGTCACACCAGTCCGTTGACCGGGCCTTTCTCACACTCCTCAGCCAGGCGTTTCCAATGCTGCCGGTTCTTCTGGCATCCCTCCAGCAGGGGGCAGCAGTGCTCCGACATGCCCGCCAAGGTCTGCGGCAGCGACAAAGGGTGAAAGACCCGTAGCTCACTATCAGGCGTCTGTGCAGGAAACAGGAAGTGGTCGGGGAGAGGGGTTACCTCGTAGAGCTGGATGCAGATGGCATCGATGAAGGACACCTGCATGCTGGGAATCTTGTCCCTCTTCTCACGATTCATCAGGTCCTAGAGGCGGAGTTAGGATCATTGCATGTAAAACTTCACAGAAAGTGAAAGCTACTCGTTAGAAGACTCTGGAGTTCTTGTGACTGGAAGTACACGTCTGATACCAGGATGCACTGAGTCCACAGACAAGTGTGCAGCTGCTGAAATCGGGATTTGAACATTCCTAATGCTTCTTTCACGAAGCTAACCGGCATCCAGTGAGTTTAAAAGAGAGGGACGTCTATCATCTGTTTGACTAAAGCTGAAGGGAATGTAACCATGCTTCCTAAATGTTTTCCCTGTTCTTGCCAGTTCATCCACAGAAGCTAAGCTAGCAGACAGAAACACAACCTGAACCCACTCAGAATCTCTGGTATGCTATCCCCGGACCAGATGATACCTGTGTTGAGTGACATCAGGACGACAAATCACAGAAAAAGTCCATCAGTCACATGTTGATTTGTGTCTTTTTTCTTCTTCTAGTGTAAATAAAGCATCTGGGTCTTTCAGTGTGAAAAAAAAAGCTTCCTGTCTCTTATTAGCACTTTGATTAGTAGCATGTAGCATGCCCTGTTGGACAAAGACTGAGATTTAAAGGATCCAGAACGGATCCCTGGGGGATCCCACGGTTCTGCATGGGCTTTTGAAACCGCTTCCTGCTCCACTCACACTCGGCTCAATTTTCAGCTCCCGCCTCTCCTTGTCCCCTTGTTCGAAGAACTCGGTAGCCACCAGCTCGGCAATCTGCATGGAAGGTTAAACACAGGAAGTTAGTCAGTAGGAGGATGGAGACATAGGTTCATTCATCTGGAAAGATCCAGCTGTGGAAATGGATTCTTGACAGGTAAAATGTGAAAGACAATGTCAATTGGCGCATGTTGGTCGAGTGACCAGGTGGAAATAAAGACCCCACCCCACCCAGATGCAGGAAGGGAGCCAGAAGGTTGGGTTGGAGTGGGAGGTGGACCCTTCCAATGCAAAAGTTGCCTTTACTGGACAAGATGGAACCCATTCACCTTTGGACTGATTTGGAGACTAACAGTAGTGAACCAGTCGGAGTCAAACTACCATACATGTGCAGTCCACAGTGACCTTCTGAAGAACGTCCTGACTGAGACAGACCTCCTGCTGACAGAATCAGCCCACTGGACTTGTATGCAGGGAGAAGATCGGCACCAAAAGGGCGAGAGGGAAGAACCAGCAGCAGACAGTGCAGACATAGAGGAAGGAAAACAAACCCCTGGGTTGAGATGTCACAAGGGCGAAGAGGAGAGGGGCTAATAGTCGCTCTGAGTTAATGGCCTCCATCTGTTTACACAGAGACAAATGAGCTCGGACTGTAGCCCTGAGCCTCGGCCAATAGGACAGAGCCTTGAAATGAGACAGTAATCCTGGCTGAGCGCTGGAGACCCATTCAGCCAGACGAAACTCACTGTGCCTGATGTTAAACAAACACTTTGAATGAGGCAAAGGCTAACGAGTGAGGCAAACCAACTCGAAACAAAACACCAGGCATTTCACGTGCACATAGAGCACAGACGGCCAACACGTCCCCAGGGTCAAGAACGGATTGGCGAGGAGAGGAACTAGAGAACATCTGAGAAGGAGGAGGAACCAGAGACTGAAATGGTCACTTCTGCCCTGGACAAGCTGGGACTTTTCTCTTGGTGTGCAGTTGTGATCCTCCACTTCTGGACTCTACAAGACCCTTCAAAAGATCCTTCTTTCTGATTGGACACGGTTCCAGTCAACCCTGAGCCCCGGAACCATAAACCTGAGAATCGAGAGCCTGTCTTCTCTTCAATTTTGCCAGATGTCCCTAAGTTATAAGGAATGTAGTGTTTTGCAAAAGCTGGTTGTCTTTGGTGCAGATCGTAGCGCCGTGACGGAGCAACTAACAGCCGAAACCCGTTTGCTAACAGTGATACTTTGCGGTGAAGGTGGAGTTGCAGTGTATCTGGAGTTGACTGGTACAACCACAAATGTGTTCCCTGATCTCAGCTGAGCTTGTGACTGACCACAGGGAAGGAGTACCCTGCGTCCAAGTTGGAGGCGCAAGGCCTACTCGGTGTATGTGTCACAGTGATGAGCTACTTCCTCCTCCAGCAGTTTGTCGACAGGGGGGTGGTGAATTGTGACAAGCACTCTGGTATTATCAGCACCTTCTGGGGAGTCTGTATGATTTGGACCTACAGGTGCTGAACCGGCTAACAACTGATAACACTGTACCTCTTTCCCGATGTTGGGTACACGGTATTCAGTAAACTGTCTGTCAAGAGTACAACATAGTGTACGTCAACAGCGGGTTGTTAAGAAGAACTACCCTTATTGGGAGCTCACAGGCGGACATTTTGGGAACCTTTGGGGCCCAGAGTATCGTGACAACGGGAATACTTTCAGCCACAAAGGCGCTGGGGAGCGGATTAGCATGTGTGTGAACATGTTTACCACCCTGGGTGTTTTTCAGGTGTTACCTGAGGACACGAGGATGGGGGCACAGCTGTTTTTATTAACGAGCACGACACGCAAGGGCACACACACGTTTGCATGTCTGATGTCTCTCCACTGAGCCTTGGGTTCCTAATGAGACGAGTGCTAACGAATGTCTCCGGGGAGACGGGAACTAACGGGGGGACGCAGGTGGGTGAAAGAAACAAATGTTGCTCTGAGAATGTGTGTGTGTATGTGTTTGTGTGTGCCACTTCACATCACGACAACAAAAACAGACTCCGGATGTCCATGAGGCTTACATCCAAGCCACTTAGCTAATGCTAACACTTACAGCTAGCAGCCTCTGCTCCCCACTCAACCGTTCCCCAGGAAGTGGCTGACCAGACCACAGAGTTGACGCCAAAGCTAGCACCTAATCTGTTTTCTGCAAATGTTGGCAAAAGTGGATAGAAGCTTGGCAGCTATGTTAGCATCGCCTACCCTTACGGTGTTTGTTAGAGATCGTCACATTCCAATTGTTTCCAAAACTCGTCCTGGTCTTTTTGAGAGTCAACCCCCCCCCCCCCACCACCACAGCTGTGGCCTCCTGCTGGTCATACCCTGTATTGCAGGGGTGCACAGGTGGAGGGCGGCACCACCAGGTGTGTTTGCCAAGTGTGCTTACCCTCTTCTGGACGGGCCAGGGCTTGGTGATGGCTGAGATGTCGCAGGCCGTCATCAACATGGACCTGGAAGGACACAGAGCAGAGTTGTCCGTCAAATTCCCAAGGCTCACTCAGCATGAAACACCTGGTTCCCATTTTGTTTTTGGCTCTGTCAATTTGCCTGAACACACGTGTCCCTGAGTTTGTCTCCAGCCTCCATCAAAACTGAAGCCCGAACCCAGCAGATATCCACTCACCTCAGCAGGTCCCGGTGACACTCGTCATCCCAAAGGAACTGGCTGTTCTTGGTGAGCTCGAAGAACTCACCCCGCTTCCTGCCGATGCACAACACGGTTAATGCGCCCCCAAGGGATGGGGAACCCATCACCAGAACCTGAACCCTGAGGTACAGAAGGGAGGGTAGAAGTACTGGCCGGCTGCACCCTCTACAGATGGTCCCGTCTGTCGCAGACAGAGAATAACCTCCCTCAAACTGTTCTAAAATCAGATCTCTGGCCTCTGAATGTCCTGCTTCCATCTTGGTGGTGGGATGTATGCCGGCTCCTCGCCGTACATCTCCATTTATTATATGTATAAATAACTGATGACTGAGGCACTTTGCCCTGAGTGACCTTCCTCTGCCTCCTCCTCCTCCTGCTCCTCCTCCTGCTCCTCCTCCTCCTCCAGGTCCATCTGGGCCTGACAGCAGGTACTTACTTCATGAACAGGGCAAGGTCGGTGGCCAGAATAGCCCTCTCAATCATCTTCAGCGTGGCCCTGTACTCGTCCAGGGACAGGCCACTCAGGATCTGGTTCCCCTGGACACAGGAAGCGGCGGGGGGGGGGTGATTAGCCACCAAGGAGTTGCCGTGACGACAAGGAGAGCGGAGGGCGGGGGGAAAACACACATAATTTCACATGAATTAAACAACGGCCCTCTGCAGTGTTTCCATCTTTTCCATTTCAAGTACCGGTTAAGAGGTGTGTGTGTGTGTGTGTGTGTGTGTGTGTGTGTGTGTGTGTGTGTGTGTATGTGTGTGTCTGTCTGTCCACTCGTCCTGACGTGACCAGCACTAGCAGGTTTGAGCTGCTGAAGAACTCCAGGGGTTTGTTTCCAGGCCGCAAGGAGTTGAGTCGCAGTGCTTTTAGCGGCACTCAGCGGTTAGCTATCCAGCTGCGGTTAGCTATCCAGCTACGGCTAGCTAGCAGTGGTGGAACGTGCTGTAAACAAGTTGTGAACAGCGGCTGCTGCCGGACCCGGGAACAGAACCGTTAGCCTTTATTCGGCCAGCGGAAGGATGGAGCTTCTGGAGCACTAACATCTTCAGTCTCACAAAGCTAGCACAGGAATGCTAAGGGTATCCCATGAACTCTGACCTTTTAGAACGCCCAACTGAATCCTGCTCTTTACGTGGAGGACTATCATTCCGGGTCAGAAGATGATCAGAGTGGCCAGAGGCGTGTCCACCCCGTGACTCCGCCCCCTTCGATGCCCTCATCTTGCTTCGAGGGAGCGGAGTCATCGGGTTGAGGGGCGGGCTTAACCTGGACTGGCCAGCTGTCAATCATCCAACCATTCACCTTCTCATTCACACCTGCGGACCGGTTTTGGACTAAAGTCGGAGAACGTGGAGAGAACCCAGGGAGGAGAACCTGGAGGACAACGCATGGTTTGAGGTCATCCCTGTGCAGGCCAGCAGGGGGCGCTCTCCTGCCATCTCCACCTGTGTGTGTGTGTGCATGTGTGTGGGTTCACCTACTGGGCTGTTGAGGATCATGAGGCACTGGTCAAAGTGGTGATGCTCCATGGTGGAGTGGCAGTAGAGCTGTGCCAGAGGGTGGTCGCTTCTGGTCCACACACACACACACACACACACACACACAGGAAGTGAGAAACCCCACAGCAGATACTCTTCACGCCACCCTCTCCCTGTGTTGCCGTGGAACTTCTACCTCTGGATGTAGGAGTTGTTGACCCCTCGGTGGTCCAGGTCGTGGCAGAGTGTTGCGATCATGAGCGCCAAGATCTCCAGGTCACTCAGGCTGCTCTGTGTGTGCATGTGTTGGGGGGGGGGGGGGGGGGGGGGGGGGGGGGGGGGGTGACACCACAACCCTCCCCTCCCACAAAAAAACTC
>CAAKHD010008923.1:124545-138363 GCA_901007705.1 Fistularia tabacaria | reverse complement strand
GTGCACAGAAATACAGAACTCTGTTCTCCGCTGTTGAATGAGTTCAAAAGAAATTCATTTGTGTCAAACACGTACACACACACACACACACACACACACACACACACACACACACACACACACACACACACACACACACATTCCCAAATCTCTGTTGTGTAAAACTCGCATGCCTTTTTACTGATACTTATTCACCTTCTTATGGTAGTTAGCAGGATATTGCATTTTAATTTTAATTTGATCCGTCGTCGTTATATCTTTTCAACCATCGCCCCCGGATTTGGCACGATCTCCTGCACCTCGGTTATCTCCTCTTCACACTTGACTGGAGAGACACTGATATAATACTAGAAGCACAAAAGAGGACAATTTCATTTCACAAGTATCGAATCGCTACAGAGAGTGGCAGTACAAAAAAAAAAATCAAGATAAGTATATTCAGATAATCACTGGATTGTATATTCAGGTTGATGCCTGAATACGGAAAATCATGAAATATGAATGAGTTCCCGGCACAGTGATTTGTTTGGTAGCAGCTAAAATTACCTTTAAGCCTCCAAATACAAAGATTCTAACCTGACACTCACATAATTTTCTGAATTCTATTGAAGACTGATTTGGTATTTTCTGACTTGTTGTATTGTAATAATAATACTAACTAGAATTATTTACTATTATTTATTAAGTAATCCAAACGGCTTCCCAAAAATACCAGAAACAAAACCATTTCTGCTAGAAAACTATGCAGGTCTGGATCTAAGCAGCAAAATGATGTATTGTAATTGTCAACATAAGAAATTATATAAAGCCATAAATCCACCATCGAGTCAACAGAATATCAATATAATGCCCAGTCCAGGGTCATGTGTGTGTTTGCAGATGGAGGAAAATCCAGAGAGGTGCAGGTATGCCCTTGAGAGGAGAGGAACTGACCTGAGGTTAGCTGGTGTGAGAGAAGAAGATACAGAGAATAGGGTTAGATGGAGGAGGTTGATTCGCTGTGGCGACCACTGAAGGGAGCAGCCGAAAGAAGAAGAAGAAGAAGAAGAAGGGTCTTGTATGCATGTGTGTGTGTACAGTATTGTCAGGCACTTACATTGACGATATCATGTTTTTCAAGAATGTGCATGTACTTCAGTGGGGGATGAGGTACAGGAGGAAACAGAACCTTGGACACTCTGAAACAAAGCCACAATCAGCAGAAGGCGTCATCGTCTGCTCTTATTTCCCATGTTGCAGTTTCCTCGCACAAAGCGGCGCCTTTGCATTGAACCCAAATCTATGACAGCCACTGAGAGTACCAAAGAACGGTAAATGAGAGAGATCCTTCACAGAAACAATTTCAATTTTCTGGATGGTTCTCCCAGAATCTGTCACCTTAATCGCACAGAGGATCCGTGCATACCTTTGAAGGAAATCTGGCATGTACAGAATTTCATGATGCATGTGCGAAAAGGACAATGCGGATTCCCTCGTTCCTTCAACAAACTGTCCACTCTTAAGCCTCTAACAGCTAATAGCCTAGTAGCTGTGAGCGGTCATCCAGTCCTGGTGTCACCCACTGACTTTAGGATCATTTACTTTGCAAACATGAGGCTCAGGGGACAAGGAGCTACTACTACATAGCAATTGGTGAGTCACCAGGAAACAAGGGTAAATTTGAAGTGCTGGGAAGCGGTACCTGGGGTGCCGAACCAGCAGCAGCAAAGCCAGGAGGATGACCGGTAGTCCAAAAGAAATCGAACCGATCAGCAAAGTGTTGACTGGGGGAGTGGACGGTTTCACTGCTGCACTCACACAAACAGAGAGCCACATGTCAGTTGTAATCATCTGTATCAATTGAATGCCTTAATGAAATGTCAAAAAATGTATTTGGAGAGGAACACGTACTGACGGTGTGACTCCAGGCACTCCACTTGGGCGATCCCAGACAAATATCTTCCTTCTTCGCCCTAATCCTCACTATGTAGGAGGAGGTAGGATCCGCTGTCTGCATTTCATAAGACTGTTTGGTAACATTTACCGGTTGTTCCTGTTTGGGGATACACCAGTGAGCCTCACCTCTTTTCCTTTTAAAATGAAATAACTTTTTTCCCCCTTATTATTCAGACTTATGCCTGCTGCTTTGGCAGTTCAATCCGACCCAGAACACACTCAAGATGTGCATACTGTATCTGGAATAATTGATATTCAGATGCTCTGTACCTTGCCTCCGAAGTCCAGCTGGTATTTAAAGCACCAGCTATTGTGCGCTCGACTGTGAGGTTGATCCCATGTCACCCGCAGCCCCACGTCGCTGAATGATGCCGAGATGTTGTCGGGGGGAGACAAGACCTCTGTGGTGAGAACACCCAGCCAAACAAGTAACTCGTTATTTCCTCTGCAATGTACATTTTGCAGTATAACATTAAAACAAACTTTCTGGAACTACCCTAATTATTATATATAGATAGAGATATATATATCTGCAGTACTGAAACCAAGCAATTACTACACGACAAAATATACAGACCAAGCCTTTAGATAATTTAAAGTCTAAATTATCTAAAAGTTTGGTTTGCCAGACTTCGGTAGTCCCTGCGCTCTCTTGCCTATCCTCCCGGTACCGACCTTGGCTTTCTCCAATTCCCCTGCTTCATCTGCGTTCTGCTATCACAAACTGTTCACCTGCTGCCACAGCCTCAGTTAAGACTTTAAACTCTTTCTCTTTTGTTGTGGAGTCGTCTTGTTGCAATTGGGTCCATGCGCCACCCGTTACATTGGTGCTCAACTCCTGAATCGCTGTTAATCTGTGAAAAACTTTTCACTGAGTCTGAAATGTAGCCGTCAGCGTCTGAGCTGTGGCCGCCCAGTCTTGCAGTGACCGCTCACAAGCCTAGTTAGCATGCTTCGTGGAGAAGTGGCAGCTGGTATTGTATTCTTTGAAAATCGCAACAGTTTCTTGGTATATCAGGCATTCAGCCGCTGATCGGTCGTCTGTGAAAAAATATTTTGCTAAACACTCACTGTCCACATTTCCGTGGAGGGTTCAGTGAGCAAAGTTTGGCAGACCGGATTAAATAGCCAACAGGCCGTAGTTTGCCCATGCCCGATTTAGACTGATGGCATTATTGTTGCTATTCATTGAATTATTTTTCATATTTTGAAAGAATTGGCACTGAGATTTTTTCATGATTTAACCTCACAGCGAAAGTCCCATCTTATGATAGACATCTTTACAGGAACTGTGTGTTTGCAGGCAGGAGCTGGCAATGTGTCAGACTGATTTGTAATGGTTCTCCATTTTCATTCTGACTGAGAACGAGCAATTAAATATGTATCATCACACTGGTTTATTGTGGCTGCAAATACGATTAGAAAAAGGATTGACACCATAATACCCGTCAGCATCTTCTCGTGCAGTCTTACCCAGCATGGCTGCGTCGTATTTGTAGCCATAGACCGTCCATGTACCATTGGAGGAAATGTTTAAATACAGGTTAAGGTTGGATAGCTCTTCCTCCCTCAGATCAACAGACCATGATCCAACTATGTCCTCAGACTGGACGCTCTGTGCGTAAGCTGTATGGTTTCCCGTACAAATTCTACATGAGGAGAAACAGAATGACAAGCACTTCGGAAGTTGTCCGAGTGTAAATGCACTCACCAGGTTACGTGTCTTTAGCAGAATAGAGCACCTGATGGAGATGGAGAACTGTTGATTGTCCTGAAATGGGTTAAATCTCCAGGAGCAGTTGAGTGTGTTTGACGGATATAGGAAGCAGGAGAAGTTCTGATTCGTATCAGTATCCCCAATGTCAATTACCTTCTCCAATAAGCTGTGGATAAAAAGCTGAAATGGTTTGACAAAGTAAATCTATGTGAAGGTATTTCTTCATTGTAAATTATTTTATTATATGTATATATGACCAGTTTTTATATTTGCGTGAGCTTACGATTTTTTATTTCTATTTTTTTAATTTAAAAAAAAAAGCATTTCTCACAGTCTCCAAGGGAAATTCATCCTCGCAGACAGATTCATTTGTCTCTGTAAAAAAAGGTGTATTTGATTCACTATTTGAGCATATCGGATTAATGCGTGTGTGTGTGTGTGTGTGTGTGTGTGTGTGTGTGTGTGTGTGTGTGTGTGTGTGCAGTGGTCAAATCATGAAGGACAAGGCACTCACCACATTGCAAGGCCCATTGCGTCAAATAGTACATCAAGATTAAATAGACAGGAGACGCCCCCATAGCCAACCTGGGGGTTTACACAGGGGTTTACACACACACACACACACACACGCACACACACACACACACACACACACAGACAGACACACACAAACACACACACGATGCAGTGACTGGTCACATCATTTAGCTGTCATTTCCTGCGTTCTTTGTGGTTCCTCTTTTTAAATGCTAACATTTTTAACATCTCTATATGTCGCCTCACCGTATTCTTAGGCTAACTTGTTTTAATTTTCCCTCTACAAAGCCTTTTCGGGTCAACCAGAAAAAGAAAGATTTTGTCATCAGTCTTCATGATTTTACCTTTATGTTCTACATTGTCACAAAACATTAAACTTTCAAATGAATTTTAAAATGGAAATTAACATGTATTGTCATTAGTACATTTGGTTTGTACTAAAATGTCAGGATTCTCTAATTTACACCAGCGTTGTTGGAAATAGTAATAAATAAGCGAGGAGCCACTTACCTCCTGCTGTAACCCTTACTCCTCTCCGTCTTCTCAGAGTGAAGATCTTGACGTCACTGTCTGTAGAGCTTCAGGAAACCAGTGCGGTCAGCAACTCCAGGTTTTATCTGACATTTGAATTTGGAAATTTCCACACAGATATTTATTTCCCATGCATAAATACATTGACTTAGTGTTGTATATGAACGCCTCATTGCTATTGCACGCATGTTGCTCGAAATACCAAAATCATAGTTCCCTGACCGGGAATCGAACCCGGGCCGCGGCGGTGAGAGCGCCGAATCCTAACCACTAGACCACCAGGGACGCCGAAAATGCCGAAGAACTTTATCTAATTTATCCTTTAAAGAAGAGAAGGCTTGTTTCCTCTTCCTCTTGTTTCCTCTCATTTTGCCAGGAATTGAAAGAAACAGCCATCTTGGAAGCAATCATAACAAAAAGTAATCTCCTATGACTTTTTTTTTCGTCGGCTGCAAAGTTTATCATATAATTTAAGGGCTTTGCTTTTGCGATAATTACTGTTGTTGGTTTTCACTTTATTTTAACCTTATTTGTGATATCTGTTGCCTTTACCGTAATAACAGGGTGGCCATTGGAAAGCATTGGAAAATTCATTGGCACCAATTGAGCCCGGTGACGGTCCGGAGGGGAGACGCGGCGAGAGTAAGTGCCATTCTGAACTTTTCTCTCAACTTTTTTTTCTGTACAGTGGAACTTTGACTTACGACTGCATCGCTTTACGAGTCTGTATCAGATAAGAACCGTCGCTCTGTCGAGTTTTCACTTAACGATCCTCGCCAAGACCGGAGTTATAAGCGGTAAGCGTTCAAGTATGCCCCCGCTGTCCGTGAACTCCACTAAATTAGATTAAAATTACATATTAGATTAGAATCAAATGGTAATAAAATTGAATTTAATCACCAGATTCAACTTTATTGTCGTTATACGTGTACAGGTACAGGATAACGACATGCAGTTTATCATTTACCCGGAAGTGCAAGAAAGAAGCACGTGGAGATAAAACAAATAAATGAGCAGTATGATGAATAAATTAACTGTCTGACATGATGTATTATGTCAATATACGGGTGATTAATATATTGTGTACGATGTACATATTATGCGGATGGATATGTGCATTAAATGTGATAAACTATAGGCAGTAACTGTTAAGGGCAGTCTTGAGGCGAGGTAGTTGTGGTGACCCCCGGGAACCTCGGCTGGTTCTCCTCGTCCTCTCAGTCCAAGGCCAGGGTCCGGATCTCCGAGCCGATGGTGGATGAGCCCTATTGTATCAGAGGTTAGTTCTTATGGGGGGAGCGGAGAGAAACAGAGACAGAGACTGTGTCTGCTTTTCCTCCAGAAGAACTCCGATTTATTGGTTATAATGAGCGCCCTTTATACGAAAAAAGTGAGCAATAGATACATTGAGACATACAGACTGCACTTCTATAAGAGGTGTCATACATATAAGGAAAGGAATATGGAACGGCACACATCTTCAAGACCGGTGTCAGGTGGTACCTATCTCCAAGTCCATTGCAGGACCATAGGATGATTGAATGGCGGTGAGAGCATCAATAGGAGTGTGTCTCAGAGATAAGAGGAAAAGTACAGAAAGGGGCCTATGTATCAAAAAGAGGTGGAAAAGTACAAGGAATCTTAAGACAATTGAATGGTAACAGTAAATTGTCTAACAGTAACCGTGGACATAATTTACAAGAGGAGATATACAGGTGATATATTGTGCACAGAAACACAGTTGAAATGGACATTAAACAGTGCATGAATGAATAAATATATTCAGTAGCTACCTAGGGTTGCTGAGCTACTGTGGCATTGTGTTGCAGTGTAGCTGGTCAAATATTTTTTTATGAAAATACTCTTTTCATTTATTTTTTTGCTTCACATTCTGAATTCCTGTTAGGTATATATGTTTTATTCAGTGCCTCAAGATTGATAAACATTGACCTCGTCCCTGCTTGATGTTCTCCATCTTGAGTCTGCTACAGTAGCATGTGTTAGCGCGCAGGACAGGCCAGTGGTACAGTGGCAGTGAAAAAGTAGTCTTTGGTCTGAGAAGGACTGAGGAGGGGGGTGTTGAGGAGTGGTGTGTAGGAGGGTCAGTAAGAGTTTAATGAGGACACAGTTCTGGGGAAAGAAGCTAGGTAGGTCAGCGAAAATGAGATAAGATTATATTCAACTTTATTGTCATTACACATGTACAAGTACAGGGCAACAAAATGCAGTTTAGCAATTAACCAGAGGTGCAAAAAAGCAGCAGGTGCAGATATAAAAATTAGACATTATGTCAATAGTCATGGAAATCTATGAGCCAGGTGTGCTTGTTGTATTTGTCCAGTCTTCAAGGTAAATATACTCAATAAAACCAGATTATTTCTTCACATTATCTTTTATTATGTATAATTATTTCTTACATATTACTTGAAAAGTATAAAGAATATCCTCTAATTTAAAAACGCGTAAAAAAACAGGGGGTCCGGAATGGATGATTTAGTTTCAGTCACATTAAAGGGGAAATCTAATTTGATATACAGGCAAATTGAGCTACACACTCGGTCAAGGAACGAATTAAACTAGTAAGTCAAGGTGTTACTCTACATGGTGGTATAGTTTTGGATTAGATTGTGTACAAGTGACACCCAAACTTCCTGTTATAATTTTAGGGGGTAAAACCTCGCTAACTAAAACCACTTATCCAATAAACCTCGCAGTTAGGACATGCAGCGTGAAAAGTGCCAGATAATACAAACCAAAACCTTGAATAAATTTGTTATTTATGTGTTGTGTTTTTTGATTTCATTCAGGATGTCGGCCAAAGACTCACTGAGGCGTAATAAAACAGCTCTTAATCAGACTCTGTCTGGAGACTACACCCTGATCCTCAACAAAGTCTTTGAGGGGGGCCTTATCACTAACCGAGAGTACAACAACCTGAAGGGCATCTTCAACGTAAACAAGGAGGGCCATGTTGTGGAGCTTGTGGACAAGATCATGAATAAAGGGGAGGACACCTGCAGAGACTTCTTGGGCCTCCTGCAGACAGACGAGGAGCTGAAAAGCACTTTCCCAGAGCTGAACAACATGAAACTGTACGAATTCAGCCTCCCGCCCCTTGCAGTCGGCGAAACCTGCTCAGTCGACAGGTGTATGTAACATTGTTTATCATCTACACCCCTGGAGCCTAGTATTGCTAAACTACTTTATTTCGAGCAAAAACCAGACATAAAACCAGTTGCAGTAATGTGTAAACTTTAAATATCTACAAGAAATACTGGTGAACCCTGCCTCTCGCCCAATGACAGTTGGGATGGGTTCCAGGCGACTCCAGCCCCGAGTGCAGGATAAGTGGTATCGATAATGAATGAAAGAATGAATTCATCAAAACCAGGAAGGAGTAAACTGAAAACAGCAAGAATATTTGTGAAAATTTGCATGACATTCCTTGAAATATACAAATATATTTATGCTATATTTCGTAAACTGGAATAACTGACATGAAAGTAGTCATCAAACTATTAGCCAGTAATAACATGCTCGCATGAAAATACCAGATATTTAGGGACTTCAAAATCTGTAATTGTACAATTTATATAATTAGAAGGCTGCAATTGCTGCTGTAACAGGTTGCTTTTATTTAAATGTGTTTTCAGGAGATAAAGATGAACCTAAGCTGCTTCTTTTCTGATTTTCTCAGATGATCTTTCACCGGAGAGGAAGAAGCAAAAGCCGGTGAGATCTGATTTTGAAAAGCACACAATATGACAATGATCTGACCAGTGTGTTCCATCTTGAGCCAAACACACATGTACACACAAGTAATGTTTCTTAAGGTTGCTTCAGAATCCAGAGTTATTATTACTGTTGTTGTTGTTCTTACCTTTTGTTCATAAAGTACATATCGGAATTTTAATGAAGCAACACATGGTACCATTTTAACTGGTTAACAATAAAATACCTGTACACCTGCTCCTATACCATCTGATACTGTACATCCACTGGGAATTTAACGTCCCCGAAGCCTGTGTCTGTGCAGAAAATAGCCCTACCCTTAGCTAAAAGACGGTGCTACTGTGCAGGGATGTGTTATTAGGTAAAGAGATGCAATTAAAAAAAAATCTTCGGTGTGATAAAATAGTAAATGGAGTCATGTAAGAAATAGTTGTTGGGGTGGGGGGTAACTGGTAAAGTTGTATTACCTGGAATAGTGTTACCATTCTGTCTGGTTATCAACCGGGATAAGACACCATGGCTGATGACTGTGGAAGCGGGTTCTCAAGGATTCCCAGCCCAATCTGTTCGGAGTCCAGTAACAGGTTGGACTGAGAGGCCACTTGAGGAAAGTAGCAGTTCGTAGGCTCGGAGAAGCATCTGAAAGAGCAGTGGCCTGGCCAGTCGCTGCTGATCCGCTAACTTGAGGGTGTTGTGGATAAGGGTCGAAACACCCAGAGAAGGTTGGGGAACTCCTCTTGACCTCTCTTCCAGGCCAAGGCTTCACCCGTTAGAAATGGGGCGATGTTTGCATAGCAGATGTATCATACAACAGTGTCAAATCAAGTTGACCTTCACTGGTAATGTCCTGGAAAAATTCCTTGGAACGTGGACCCTCGGTCTCTTGAAATGACTCACTGGTTTTGTTTTCCCTGTTTTTAGAATGAGCAGTATGATATTCGCAGCCAGCCTGTCGGACTATGTTTGATCATTAACAATGAAAATTTCATGGACGGCAACAACAGACCCGGAACCAAAAAAGACACGGGTATGTTAGAGAAACAGAAGATTCACAGCTTAACAGCATCATCCCTTTTATCAGTGTTTGTAGTTTTTTTCATTTATCTATGTATTTTCTGCAGAAAGCTTGGCAAATGTGTTCACCTGGCTGGGGTTCAGAGTGCTCATGGCCAACGACCAAACCCAGGAAGAGATGGATCGCACTCTGAAGTGCATCAGTAATCTGTGTGACGTGTCACAACTGCGAGAACTCAGAGTCAGGGAATTTCTTGACGGTGAATTAACCGACCTTCAGGAGGCTCCCAAACACGGCGATGCCTTTGTATGTTGCATTCTGACACATGGAAAAAAGGGCGTAGTCAACGGTGTTGATTCTGAACCCCTGCCCATTCGACAAATTACAAGAACATTCAAGGGGACTGCACAGTCAGGTCTCTTGGGTAAGCCAAAAGTGTTTCTGATCCAGGCCTGCCAGGGTCATACCAAACAGCGGGGAGTGTTGCCATCAGATCTCCATGCTGACGATTCCTCCTCACTGTCCATCCCCGAGGAGGCTGACATCCTTGTTGCTATGGCCACTGTTGAAGATTATACGGCAATAAGACACACAAAAGACGGAACTTGGTTTGTCCAGTCTGTTTGTAAGCAGCTAAAGGAACACTGCCCGAGGTATATTTGAAACTGTGAATTAGATGTTTGGCTGTATATGTGTTCACATTCCAAGCAGCCGACCAAGAGAACACCTACATCATATCGACATTGGTCTTTGGTTTATTATAGATTGTGCAATCACTGAATAGATTTGTAATACCGATCATTTAATTTCCAATACTGACTTAATTTCCAATACATTTAATTTCCGATACTGACATGCTATTTTTAAGCTTGCTTTTCGACTCGTCGAAATCCAATCTCTTCCGATCGTCGATATGTATCAAAAGACATCTATAAGATATTTATTTATTTGACTCCAAGATTTTTGTCTTCAATTAAAATGTTACGTCTGTGTAACAGTTAATTGAAATCCAGTGCTATCATTGGGCTGAGACTGTATCATTGTCATGTGCTTCAGATAGCATTAGTGTGAAACGCTACTCATAAGTCAACAATCGACTAATTTAGCCATTTTGCTCTATGAGTATCTTTATTTTTTTACGCTTTTCACACTTACTGAACAGAACTTGAATATTTAGAATACAATCATCAATATATTTTTGACCCTCAAATATTTGTAACCAGACGACAGGATCTGTCGTGCGGTCAGAAATGTTCAAATTAATCCAGTCTGTTTTGTCTGCAATTCTTCTGATAGTTTACTATGGACATGTATGTGATGGTAATTTGTTTTTGTACCATCCATCCATCGTCTGCTGCTTATACTGCACTCAGGGTCTGTACCTTTTTTCTTTAACTACTTGCAGGGGAGAAGACATTGTGACCATCCTCCACCACGTCAATCACGAAGTGAGTGTTAAAGAGGGCCCCTGTATGTTGAAGCAGATGCCAGAAGTCAGGTTCACTCTGAGGAAGACTCTCGTGTTGTCACCAACCCCATTTAAAGCACAATCACCATGACACCTCATGTCTTAAGTGCGGTAGTTTTTAATTTACTTAAGGAAAGGTTTCTTAAAATGCGCTGTCAACTTTTTATGGTTTCAATTGGTCTATGGTTTAATTTACAGTGTATGGTTCACTTGTCTTGATACATTTTTTTAAATAAAGCCACTTTTGCTACAAGTTTGGTGGCCACTGGTGGGTTCATGAGGGTCTATGAATTGGTGCGACTGTGCTCTGGAGGAAAGGCATTGGAGGAACACCTCGCTAGGGAGCCGTCCAGGGGGCATCCTGACCAAATGCAGAGCCGCCTCGTCTGGCTTCTGTCCACATGGAGGAGCAGCGGCTCCACTCCGAGCCCCCTCCCTGATGGATGAGCACCTCACCCTACATCTAAGGGTTAGCCCGGACAACCCACGGAAAAAAATCCTTTCGGTCGCCTGGATCCGTGACCTTGACCTGTCAGTCACCATCCACAGCTCATGAAACAGGAGAGGGTGGGAACGTAGCCAGACTGATCCGCCTGTCGCTATCCCGGGTTCCTGCCCTCACTCATGAACAAGACCCTACCTCGTCTTGTTCTTAATATCCCGGTAAGAGATATTTTATTCATATATATTTTTAAATAATCTGATCTAAAGCAGGAGGCTCTTCCAGAACCATTCACCCTTTTACCGCATCGTAATTGTTTATATTCCACGAAATAGGGTGATATGTGACGTCATACACAGAGCGTCCTGTGACGTCACGGCCAATGCAAGTTCAGGGGACTGTGACGTCACAGACAGAATGACATCACAGCCTCCCCCCTTTCGACTGTAAATAAAGCCGTGCGCTCGTGACAGCTGTGTGCGCTCGCTTCCGGGTTGGGCTGCGTTGCCATGACGACCCGTAGTCCCGCAGGGAGCATGCGCAGTCAAGCGGCGATGGTCAAGAAATAAGATGGCTAAAACAGCTCTCCTGTCCTGATCAGAGCCGCCGGACTTCGAGCTAATTCTGCCCGCGGCGGATCTCTTCTTTGCGTCCTCCCGTCGGCGACGGCGCTTTCCGAGATGGCGGACGAGACTCCCGCCGGGTCCTCGGCGGACACGGATGCGTCTGACCAAGAAGAGGAGCTGAAAGCCTCGGACGAAGCCGTCGCCTTCCTGTCCGCCGTCGGTGAGTTTACAGCTGGAGGTGCCAGTCCGATATTGGAAACGGGCACCGCGTACGCCCGGAAGTAGGGCCACCTGTTTTTGGCACATCTCGATGGAGCCTCTCCAGGACGGCCGAAACACGTAACCCAAACGTGGATAAGAAATGTCTCCCACACCCGCACCCACCAACCGTGCGCCCTTGTCTCCGCCAGACCCCGCGGAGCTGCCCAGGTGTGTGTTTCCGGACGCGCTGGTCACGGTGTCTGAGAGCGGCAAGGAGGTCGGCATGTTCACCGTGAGCGCGGAGTTTGCGCACCGGGGCCGGCAGCCGTGCGTGCTCGTGCACGCGCGGAGCCAGGGGGTCATCGACGAGTCTCCGTGCGGGACGACGGTGACAGGTGAGCGGCGGCCATTGGTTTGCAGGGGAAGCCGCCGCACTCTTACAAGTGATGGGGAAGTTCGGTTCTTTCGGCTCAGCTCCCAAAGACTCTCTCGACTCCCTCACGGCTCTTTAATTTCGGATCGTTTCAATTCACGTGTATTGAAAAGGCCCACGCGTTCAGCGTTTTTACCAGTAGCCTTATAATTGCTTAATTTTGTGCTTTAATTCTGCTGCAGAACCACTACCACTTTTGTAACCAAACCTTTTTTTATTAGAGGAACAAAGCACTTTGTTGCTCCATTCGGTGACACATACAGGTCAACATCAGTGAAATTTGACCACTGCATTTAGCCCGTCATGGATGAACCACGAGCAGCACCAGGGAAGCAATTTGGGCATCAGTGTATTGCTCACCAACACTTCAACAGGCAAGGAGGAATGCGGGAATCGAACCAGGAATGTTCGGTTGACCCCTCTAACCCGCTGAGCCTCGCCGCCACGCCGCCCCTTTATTGCACAAATGAACAAAAAACTGCAAACAGAACCAAACTCAAGCACACAGTATTAATGTCCTCAGTGCAGGTTGGCATTCAGAAAAATCACATTTCCGCTGTCACTCATAGTTCTACTACAGGACAACGCGATACACTCACACACTCCCCTCACTTCTGTCTGCTGTCTCACTTGCAGTGGTGCGTCTGCCCTCCCTCCACTGTTTTACATAATGGTGTGATCCTATATCTTCACATGCGAACGGCTGCCTGGCCGCCATCCGAACCAATCAAAACAAAAGTTCTGCCGTGAGCAGAGCTGGAGCTGAGCACTGAGAGAGGTTGGCAGGGAAAAGGAGAAAAATGGGAGCCGGCTCTTCTGATTCACTTCGAAGCATCGGCTCTTCTCACAGTCGCATCTTTTGCCCGTGACACATCACCACACTCTTCTCATCCCATTCGCCCTTCTCTCCCTTCCCACGAAAGCCTACCTGTCCGCTGACCTGGAGGTGCTGGAGGAAGATTACCACGAGTATGTCAAGGCAGGTCCGAGCAAAGTTTTCCACACAGTCACAGAAATGCATGCCTGGGTCCAAACATATCGCAATATCTGGTAGGTACAGAAAATAATGTGCCAGAAGCCGAAGACAAACAGGCAGCCCCTATGTAACGGTAGCTGAATTACACATCTCTTATGCCTTTTGATGCCTCTGTTTTTAGTTTTGTTTGTTTTTTCTGATTATATTTTTAGGGAGAAATACCTCCCCGTCCCGCCTGCTCTCCTCCCACCCCCCCTCCCCCTCC
>CAAKHD010008923.1:87956-108108 GCA_901007705.1 Fistularia tabacaria | reverse complement strand
TTTTTGATCGTAGCGAAAAGACCCGCCCCCCCCCCCCCCCCCCAACACACACACTTAACTCACATCAGTGAGGAAGTATCAAACAAAAACCTTAATTATGTCCACACTTCCCTGCAGCTGCAGTAAAATTCTCCTAAAGCTGCAACATTTCTACATTTTGAGCCTTCTGGAAAAATGTTGAGAGCAGAAATGTTCTCAACACCCCCCCTCCCCTGTAAACTGCAAAAAAAAAACTCTCTTCTGCAGACGATGAGTTTGCTGCAAGTGACAGCGGCTGGGACGGCGTGAGCATCCGCCACGCCTTCATCCGAAAGGTAGAAACGACAAAAGTCGTAGAATCGAATACACATACTTGCTTTTTTTTTAAAAAAATGTTTTACTTTTTTTTTTATTAAGGTTTTAAGGTCCTACTGTCTCCGTGTGTTTCAGGTGTATCTGATTTTGGCCGTCCAGCTCTCCATCACCGCAGGCATCGTGGCTGTGTTTGTATTCGTGTGAGTATATCGAGCTTCTGTTCCGCAAGCCTGCGGGAGTCATTGCATGACCGTCTTTGTGTTTTACTTGCAGAAACCCTGTTAAAAGGTTTGTGCGGGCAAACCAAGCCCTGTATTGGGCCTCATAGTGAGTATTGCTCCACGGTATTATTAGCAGTATAATGTAGAATATTAGCAGACCCGTCACTGTTCCCGTTCTTGTTCCTTTCAGCGCCGTGTATATCATCACCCACCTTATCCTGGTTTGCTGCAAGGGCCCCCGGTGAGTGTGACGGCTCAGATTTACGACCAATGACTGCTAGAATAACCCGTGCTGACAACCCTCGCCTCTTCCTCTCCGCAGGAGGAAGTTCCCATGCAACCTCATTCTGCTGCTCATCTTTGTAAGTGCGATTGTGTGCATATGATGGCAAACTGAGGAAAGAATTACCAGCAGTTTACTGTAGGAGTTCATGAAGAGTTTACACATTGGTGATACCAACACCACATCCTACCAACATCTCGCTTTTGCTGTGGCCATAATAATTTTTGGTGCTTCTCTTACCTACAGCTGTAATTGGTGATTTATTCCTTTGGACCATACAGAAATGAGTGTGCTGCAAATTTCCTCAATATATTTCAATTGTTATATTAATATAAATAATTGTGTTGAGTTTAGGTCATTTAGAATTTTTTTTTCCTTGAGTTAGTTACTGGTTTTAAAATGTTATTTTCTTACTTGAGATGTGTTCTATTGGAAAGTAGCTTCCTATTTTTTCCAATTATGTGACTATGATAATTATCTCTTGGCTTTATGAAGTGGAAGGTTAGATTAAAAGAACTAAAGAGAAGGTTTTTCTTTTTTTTTACAAGACGATAAATGGCTGTAGGAGGTAAAATTGCAGATCAAGAATTCAATTTCAAACAAACTTTAAAAGGGGATTTCATACTATTTCTGATGTAGACTGGTGTATTTTTTTGCCTGATCTACATTAATTTGGTTCAATCTTCACACTAGTGTTGCTTGACATGATTATTGTTAATGTTCTGCTGTTTTACTTTTTGAAGAGATTGTATGCCGCTTTCTTGATTTTGAAACCAAATTGTTGTTGATCTTTAGTCTTTTACTGATAGTTCTATCAGACGGGGCTCACAGCAATTGTGCAGCAAAAACTCCTTAGTCTTAAGTCTTGCTTTTTTGTTTTTTGTGAAATCCTTAATCGTAAGCTGTGCTTGTCTTGCACAGACCCTGGCGCTGTCGTACATGGCTGGAACTATTTCCAGGTAAAAATGGGAAGAAAAAAATCAACAACATGCAAACAAGGTCACCTGATGCAAGACGTCACCTAATTTATCCTCACGTTAACACTTGGCTGCTGTATTTAGTTTCCACGATACAGAAGCTGTGTTTCTTGCTTTGGGTATCACCGCTGTCGTCTGCATCGCCGTCACAGTCTTCTGCTTTCAGACAAAGGTAGCTTGAATGTGTGCGTGTGTGTTTGCGTGTGTGTTTGCACTAGTTCACAAATTCCAAAGGTTCACATATATCTGGGTTCTCTCTAGGTCGACTTCACTAAGTGCCAGGGCCTGTTCTGTGTTCTGGGGATTGTAGTATTTGTAGCAGGCATCATTACATCGATTGTTCTGGCTTTCACCTACGTAAGTTAAAGCAGCCTTCGCAAAACACTCAACTGCCCCACGTTTCTGTTGATGTCACATAATTACCTGTTTTGTTTTGCTTTTTTTTGCAGATTTACTGGCTTCACATGCTCTATGCATCTTTTGGAGCCATCGTTTTCACCCTGGTGAGTATTTTTCACACATATCAGCAAATATAATGCAGGATGACTGTGGCACTGCTGGACATGTGTGCTGGTACAATCATGACATTTCCTTATCTTTTTGTAGTTCTTGGCGTACCACACACAGTTGCTTATTGGTAACAGGAAATACTCTATCAGTCCTGAGGAGTATGTGTTCGGTGCTCTCTCCATCTACGTCGATATCATCCAGATCTTCCTCCTCCTGCTGCAGATCATTGGCTCGTCATCCAAGTAAACCCACACGGCTACGGCTCAGCTGCAGGGTACCAACGTGCTGCAAAACCATTCTAGGCCCATTTTAAGCCTTTGTTTTCAGGTTGAAACCGAAAAAATCCTTAAGGGCTGAATCTGATGTTTTTTTTATTATGAATGTTTTTTCCAGGGTTCAAAAAAATTCCTCCAATTTGAGCGAGAAGTAATGCAATGATTTCATAGCAGTCGCAGTGATGTTGACATTTTTAATCTAGTTTATATTACAAAATCATTGCCGTACTTTTCCATTTTTATAGGATTTATTTTTCTAGATTAATATTTAGTTTCAAATTAGTTGCCATTTTCCCCCATCATCTTTGTCAAAGCTTTGAGGCAGAGTTTATAACAATAAGATCATTTGAGGTTAACGGTCATCTGACTGCTCAGTTAAGTTTAAAAAAAAAAAAATCTTTGCCTATTTACAACAAATTTTCTGGTCACATTTTACCATTTATAAACAAAATATTTGATCCTATAATTTTGTACACACTAATATCTGAGTACATTTCTTTTCCAACACATTCCCTTGGGATTGGTCAAGATTATCTGGCATACGACTCAGCAACAATGAGGGGGGAAAAACAGGACATGCCATTACTTGGGATGCACGGAATTGCACTTTCTAAATAGCTGCAAATATTTACCACAGTATAAACATAGAACTTAAGGAACATTGTAGTCACTCTTGCTGGATGTTAGTGAAGGATTAATGTATTTGTCTATCTGCATGTAGATGTCCTGTTTTATAGACGAGCTGTCAGCAGGGAATGTCTGATTCTGCCCAAAGAAAGGCCACTGGCAGCTTTGTGTGGCTTTTTTAAGAATACAAACATGGCAAGATTTATCACACAGTGCCTTCATAGTGACTGTTTGTGATTTTTACTCATAAAGGTACAAGATAACTCAACATGCTTTTAAAAATGTCATTACACACGTGCCTGGTCATATACTCTTGTGTTAAGGTCATAATCGGTGCCAAGCTAAAAACAGCAAACATGCAGCCATGGGTCTATATTTTTGCCGTTTGCCCTTGACTAAATACAATGATGTCAATCGCTTGACAGATGGTCAGTTTGGGGTAAAGAGTTTTGTAAATATACTTAATATAAAGTGTTTATTTCATATCAAATAAAGATTTCTTTTGATTTAAATGCAACCAGAACATTCTTTTTTACATATTTTCAAGTTTTCTTTATAGTCATAGTTCATAATCGTTTAGAGCTCATAAATATTCAGTACATTTCAAGATTCAGACATCAATATCATCCATCAGTTGACAAGCAAAAATGAAAAGTTAACAACAGCTTTGTGTTGCTTCACATCCCACAAAAGGTATTCCAGGTCGGGTCCCCAGCTCAGTCACTTGACATGTCCTTCTAGAAACCCTTTTGATACTGCAGCTCAAGAGTCAACACGTCCTCCTGTGCCAACTGTAAAATAGTCTTGCAGCGTTGATAATTACTGGTCAACATTTTCTGCGTGTTTGTAGCGGCTCCTGTCATACTCTCCCTCGTTGGACTTTCGCATCCTCTGCCGGATCTTCAGCTGCTTGAGTCGGTTCTTGTCCACTTGTCTCTTTGCCAAGAGGAACCCGATGATACCTGCAGGAAGGCCGATCATCCTGAAAGCAACCAAGACAGGAGTGTCATTTAATCCAAAAGAGGAACAACGGATAAAGGAAAAACTCAACATGTAGTACAGCCCAAGGCAGCCAGGGGTGTTTGACTCTGGTTGACAAGCAATCCTCTGTTTTTTATACAAGTATGAGAAGCTGACTTTCATGCAGCTCAATACGACTAACAAACTGTGAAGGCATCTTATAATACAAGTCACAATAATTCTCGTATGTCAATGTAAAATGTTGAACTGATTACAAACGGTGATGGAAACAAGTCATGTATTTTAAGCGACATATTGGAGAAAAAAAGAGAAGGCGTGTGAGAGGGTGAACAGCCTGCCAGGTAAGTTTACAATGAGTGTTTCGCACAACTGAAAAGTGGGAATGTCTGTATTATCTTTGTCTAACTGTTATGCTAACGACGGGGCAGATAGAGGGGAAGCACCAGGCATATCCGATCTTCATCATGGGATTCTTCGCCTTTCTCCGTGGGATGTATTCAGGACCCTCATCCTCCTCCTCCACGGCCCCCTTGATGTGAGGCTGGGAGCTCCTCTGTGGCTCCGGCTTGGAGGTGCACAGCGAGGCCCCCGGGGAAACATAGAGCGGCCGGCCGGGAAAGACCTGCAGCCACCGACCGGGTACAAGGAGCACATCTGGTAGGGAAATCCAAGAACACAACCCGGAAGACTTACTACTTCTCTGAGGCGAGGTTGTAGTACACAGACAGTTTACATGAAAGTCACATGATCGGTGCTCCCAAACTGATAAAACAATCAACATATATTGGTTATATTTCCAACATCGAAAGTGTAGCGTCAACACATTGACAGTTTACCTTTAAATGCCTTCAGGGTTGCTCTCAAGCAGGGCGCCGCCATGTTTGTTGAATAATCAGACGAGCATGCGCAGTGGAGGCATTCAAAGTCGCGAGTGCTGCCACCCAGTGGACGCTACTGGAACTAGTTTCAGCCAAATAACTTCCCAGCTCTATTTGAAAAGTGTACAGTACTTTCAATATTATTTTGATTTCAGCTATTTAGAAAGATGTGTCCAACCATGTCCTGAAATTGCTTGTCTGAGATTCTTCTTATTCTTCTCATCCTTTCAGCTTTTCCCTTCAGGGGTCGCCACAGCGAATCAACTTTCTCCATCCAACCCTGTTCTCTGTATCTTCCTCCATATCCTCGCTCACCACGTCCATAAATCTTCTCTTCGATCTCCCTCTAGACCTCCTGTCTGGCATCTCCAATTCTAGCATCCGTCTACCAATATATTCACTATCCCTCCTCCGTACATGACCGAGCCGTCTCAGTCTGGCTTCTCTGACCTTCTTTCCAAAACATCTTACATGTGCTGTCCCTCTGATGGACTCATTCCTGATCCTATCCATCCTGGTCACTCCCAAAGAGAACCTCAACATCTTCATCTCTGCAACCTGCAGCTCTGCTGCCTGTCTTTTCTTCAATGCCACTGTCTCCAAACCATACAGCATCGCTGGTCTCACCACTGTCTTGTACACCTTTCCTTTCATTCTGGCTGATATTCTTCTGTCACAAAGAACCTGTGAAGCTTTTCTCCACCCATTCCAACCTGCTTGAACCTGCTTCTTTACCTCTTTTCCACACTCCATTGCTCTGTACTGTTGACCCGAAGTACTTGAAATCCTCAAACCTCTTGATCTCCAATAACTGTAGCCTAACCGTTCCACCCGGGCTCCTCTCATTCACACACATATATTCTGTTGTCTGATATAAAACGCCTTAATTTATAAATTACATTTGGTGGGGTAAAAAAAGCTAATGGATACAGCTTGAGTTTCAAGGGTTACAATCAACTGTTATAATAAAACTAAAAAAAATTACTAATTGTCCAGTTAAGTCAAGAAATTTCCAATTGTGCATTTAAATAGAGAATATGTTTGAAAAGGTGTTGGTTAATCCCAGTTTTACATTTTGAGTTGGTCAGGAAGTAAAAACAGAATATGTGAGACTGTTGCTTTCAGCAATGTTAAAATTTGGACATCTTGGAAATTTGACGCCTATTTCTTGTTAAAACAGGATTACGGAAGTGCTCTTTTCAGGATTGCATCCTACAAGTTGGTACTTATATAGTTGATTTCCCTGCCAGGTTTTAAAATGAGTATTGGGACATTAGCAGATACTACAGCGTTTCAGGTTAGAAAGCTGCGACCCTTGCATTTTCCTTGGCCACTCCCATTAACGCCTGCAGAGTGACCTGTATGTAACAGAAGAGATGGTTCATCCAACCGCTGTGAACAACTAAGGTATTAGCAAAGCCACATCTTGTTCTGCAGATACTTAATATAGGATCAAATTTCACAATCTCATGACACCGCACAGAAACACTTTATTTAATGAACCAACATTCTCTTTCATTTTTTTTAAACAAAAAAAAACAAAACAATGTAACATGACAAGTTGGAGGTGGGCCTCAGTGTGCCTCCAAAAGACTGAACAGCAATTACATGTATCAATTCATAAAGCTAAACGGACAGAAACCTGTAGCATATTTACAAAAAAATACATTTGAGTAAGAAAAATGCCATTATACTTGAACCCCCGGTAAAAAGAGCCCCTAATTATCTTAACTTTTTACAAATCGGAATGATAAACTAAAAAGTCACCATCTCCAATGCTACACCGATGTGCGGGGGTTACGTACGGACAGTGAAATAACAGTATCGACAAATTTAAGGAAATGGCGCAGGAAGAGTTTTAGTCTGCAAGCACATAATTGGGATTGACAACCAGAATGACCTCCTCTTCTGTGGTTGCAGGCTCGGAGCCCTTCAGGCCGCTCTGAGACAGTTGGATGAGGATGTGATCCTGTGGAAGAGAGAGAGGGAGACAGTGTGGATGAATAGAGAGCGCTCGGATTCACACGTGACTTCAACCCGAGGGGCTCGAGGTCCTTGTTTCTGAGGCGAGACGACTCACATAGTGCACCAGCCTGTGGATGACCTTCTCGATCAGGCCCTTCTTCACGACCAGCTCCTCCTCGGACTCAATCTCGGACTCGATTTCCTTCAGGTACCAGTTCACCACCGCGCTCTTCTTCAACTCCTCCTCTTGGTCCTCTGCAGAAATATTTGCGTAGATGTAAGTAAACTATGATAGACATACGAGTTTACAAATAAAAAGGGTGTTTTTAGCTTTTTGTGAAATGTCTCCCTCCTGGCAGTTAGCTTTGAAAAAGTCCCTTTTGAGTAAGGTGTTCAATTTAATTATAAAAAAATAGCTCCTAATATTTACTGAAATATCAGCATGTTGACAAAACGGAACAGTCAGAATCTCCTCACCCTCTTCCACCCGGCGCAGATGCAGGACCAGTAGGTTGGAAATCCGCTGGTACTCAGCGAAAGACAGACGCATGGACGGCTTCGGCTGGCCGCCCTCGATGTTCCCGTTGACGTGGCCGTCGATTCCATTGACGTGGCCGTTGACACCATTCACGCCGTTCGGGATGTTTCCTGCACGGCGAGGTTTGGAGGGAATGTTCAGTCTGTTTTTAATTCAGCTTTTAGAGTTAATATTTTCAGTAGTATGGGAACACTTGACCATACCTTCCTCCTGCGGCTCCTGCTGCTGCTGCTGCTGCTGCTGCTCCTCCTCCTCCTCCAGCTCATCCTCCTGCTCCAGGTTGATGTCGGGTGTCTCCACCCTGATGATGGATTTGTTCAGGAGACGGAAAGCTTCCTTCACGTGTTTGGGCTGCACCTGTTCAGTGCACCACGGAAAGGAGTCAGAGGTGAGTGTTCTGTTAAATGTAATACTCAGTCCGTTCGGACCTCGGAATTTGAATTTCAAAGATACAAATCGAAGGATTGGAATAATTGAGAAATGTCACAGTCTTTTTATGAAACGATGTAATTTTTTGACATTTGTGAAAACATTTTAAAAAAAGATATGCAATTTTGAACTAACTCATGGTGTCGCGCTTACACTGATTTTGAAAATAATGTGTTTTCTGCACCCAAACATGTTGTCAAACTCAGAATATAACAGAATCCAGTCCAGACCCGCTCACCTCATCACAGCAGTGCATACGCGCCATCGCCTCCGACAGTCGGATCATGCTCTCCAGCTGCCGCACGGTTATCCTCCAGGCCGACTTGGTCACGCCCCCCGAACTGTCTCGCTGCCTAAGACGCTTGTACTGCTCCACGATGAACTCCTCCGACTCGCTGGAAATCTTCGGATGGACGGAGACGCGTTCAGAAATGTTCTTTTTGCTGTGAAATGTGACAGGGTGGGGGAAAGCGCAGGCCGACCTACCTTTGGCTTGAACTGCCTGGCAAACAGGAGGTACCTGCGGATTTCATCCAGGGAATACAGTCTGTCCACAGACTCCTCCACCCGGGAGTGCAGATCCACGATGCGCCTGGCGATGGCGTAGTCCGTCACCTTGAACGCACAGAGAATCTCATCACTGCGTCACTTCCTAAGATCGGCTGCGTTCGTATTCAGCGAGCCTCCGTACCTCGTTGCAGTCGTCGACGAGGATGAAAAAGAGGTCAAAGCGGCTCATGATGGGGGCCGTCAGGTTGATGTTCTGTTTCAGACTCTTGCTGCGGTCGTAGCGCCCGCTGACCGGGTTGGCGGCGGCGAGGATGGAGGTGCGAGCGTTCAGGGTGGCCTGGAAGACGGAGGTAAAGTCAGGTTTTGCGCTTCCTCAGACATGAATCCACGAAAGTGGCGTGAAATTGGAAAATGGCTCCGTCACCTTGACTCCCGCCTTGGTGATGCTGATGGTCTGCTGCTCCATGGCTTCGTGAATGGCGACCTGGTCTTTGAGGTCCATCTTGTCGAACTCGTCAATACAGCAGACGCCCTGAGGACACACACAGCTGTTTAAAAACTCGCACACAAAAAGCCTACACACATGTAATAACGTTATTTGTTGTGCTAGAAATTCAGCATTTTCCTCAGTGTTGTGTTGTTTAGATACTGTTTTTTGCAATAATTTACCCAATTATTCTTTCAGGATATTTTTTTACTGCACTTAGCAGGTCAATGGCTCTTCCCTCGATTTTAAAAAAGAAAATATTCAGTGATGTGAAGAGTAAAACCATGCATGACATTTAGAATTCCAGGTCCATTCATTCAATGATAGTGACTGAGAAACAAAGACGCTCACATTATCAGCTAACATCAGCGCTCCAGCCTCGATGACAAACTCGTGGGACTCTTCATCTCGGACCACAGCAGCCGTCAGGCCGGCAGCGCTGCTGGCTTTGCCGCTAGTGTAAACCGCTCGTGGACTGAACTCCTCCACATGCCTACATACACACACATAAATTGACGGTTTATTTCCTTCGGCAATTGAGCTCCTCAGTTGTCTCATGCACACAAGTAACATACTTGAGGAACTGGCTCTTGGCAGTGCTGGGGTCCCCGACGATGCAGACGTTGATGTCTCCTCTAAGCGAGGTTCCCTCCATGGTCGTCTTGGGGACGCCGCCAAACAGCATCAGCAGAACGCCGCGCTTCACCTCGTCGTTGCCTGCACAGTCACAGACGTCAGCCTACCACAATGAGCTCGGCTCGGCTCTGCTAAGGAGCAGTTGGACTGCGAGGGGATGCTGACCGTGGATGGTGGGGAAGAGGCTGGTGCACAGGTTGTGATACAGGTTCTTGTCTTGGCTCATCTCAAACACTTTCTCCCACTCCTTCTCCGTCATCTGGCTCTTGATGCTCTCAGCGGTCTGCTCCTCCTCCCGCAGCTCCTTCCCGCCAAACTACAAGTTAAAAAAAACAACTGAGAAACTACTTTCTCATATTTCGTGATCCAAGCGGGAAAACCATGTTTGTCACTGCTTGCTTGGTGGTGTTTCTTACTCGTGGGTTAGTCGGAGCCACGTTGCAGGCCAGGAAGGCAAGTCTGTAAGACAGCTCTCGGACACCGAGAGCCTTCAGGCCCCTTAAACCCTCAGACTCGAACCTCTGGCCTCCTCCCACACGGGTGCTGGTCTCTGCTCGCAATCCTGCGCCGAGAACATCGGGTGATTAGCATGACGAGATGTGTGACTGGATGTAGGAAGTGAACTTGTTATGAAACAGAATTAAACATACAAAACCCTGAACTAATCTGTACTCATACCAGGAGTGCTGAGTTGAGAGACATCGGGAACGACCACAAGCGTGCCGGTGAAGTCGCACCGATCACCGGCCTGCGCCATCTCCACGGCCTCGGCGCGCAGCACAATCTCCAGGGAGCGCGGGATGGAGCCGCGCGGCAGCTCAGCCTGTGTCTCCTGGATACGCACCTGAACACACGCACGAATGGATCAGACTTCGGCCTGCGATTGTTGACACGCGCACCCCGCGTCTTAGCTCCGTCCAGGTTACCTTCTGAAAGTCAATGAACTTGGACTTGTGTGTGTCGAGGTGGAAGCGGGAGCGGTTGTTGCAGACGGGGTTCCTGCAGATGGTCGGAGGAGAATACTTGAACTGCTGCTGGACATCTTTGACCACTGCCTGACAGTCCATGCACACAAAGGTGCCGCTCACCTGCAAACCGCAACACACTTGTTATGACCCTTGAACTGCAACAGACTAGCTCAACGTCTCATCACATTCCTTTCTTGCTGGAGGGGCTTACCAGCTCGGGGTGGACCGGGTGGGTCCGCACCACCTGACCACTGATCCTCACCAGGGTGCCGATGCGCATGGACGACAGCTCACGGATCCTAACATAAACACAGACAGGAGTCCGGTTAAACTTTCCGCTGTAGTACTTTGGAGCCGTGGATGCAAACAATTCAGTCCTCGGTGTGAAAGAATCGCACACGATTAAAGTAACACACGTTCAGGTCCGAAAACATACATTCTTCCCCAAGGAAGAAAGTAAGTTATATAATGATGCTACGTCTCGGTGAAACATCCAACAGGGGAGGGTTGACTGGAGGGGTGTTTAAAAACACGCTATCGGTGATTTTCTGTAATTCCTTTAATTCTTAGGCCTCTCACTTGTGTCTGGTGGGAAGGTCCTCCAGGGAAACGTAGAATTCCTTGTTGAGAGGGACGTTCCCGTGATCCCGGGCAAAGTTGCGCACCGCCCGACAAAGGGATGGGTACACTCTGGAAACACACATTCAACATCCCTGGTCATCATTTTTTATCATTAACTTGCAAAAACTTGTCAAAGTTGAGCGTGCATGTTTGGTCTTATGTGTCTGACCTGTAATACTCCTCCTGGATGGTGGTGGCCAGCTCCTGGTTGAAAACCTCCAGGTCTGTAAAACTGACCAGCAGCGTGTTCCTCTCAGGCCTGATCAGCTCCTCAGCCTCCCGGACATACTTCACCTCTCCATCCCCGGTCTGGAACCTGCATACGGACACAAAGTTGGAAGTGTAAACAAAACTATACTGCGGATACGGAAGAATAACTATAACGACGCGATGGATCTTCAGGACCGAGAGCAGCACAGAGAAGCATCCCTGTCGACTTACTCCTCCAGGAAAGCCTGAAATAACTTCTGACATTTGTCAGCCAACTCGTCCTTCACCGTCTCTCCGGCATTCTCCGCGGTTGCTGTGGCAACATCCATGTTGATAGATACACTGGAATAAAAAAAAAAAATTCAAAACCGATCGCAAAGAACCGAAGTGAACGAATTTGCTTGCCGCACACACAGGCAGGCACGTTGACGTCCAGACAACAGAGCAGAGTTTCGCGCGAAAACTGATACCACGTGACCATTGGCGCGCCTATTCTGACCAATGGTTGCCGTTATTTAAATATACTAGAAGTTGTAGCCAATCAGAAGTAACGTACGTTTAGACCGACGCAAGGCTCGCCGAATCTTTGCAGCTACCCTTCCTGAAATGGCTCATAAAGTTAACCGGAAAGTGACAGAAAAAAGAAGCGGATTAAGTTAAAAGTGTTTATTTACTCTCCCCTAATGTGTTATGGTTGTGCATCAAAAATAATCAGTCGGACGTTGGTAATAAGATGAGAGGAAGCCTCTTCAAGACTAGAAACGAATCCGTGTGGAAGCCAGAATTCACCACAAGAATAGTTAATTTCTTTTTTCATATGAATTATTGACGCAATTACGATGTCTATCGATTAGTTTGAGTCCCGATTCATCGACGAACATATGCTGTCGCCTATTTTATTTTGAAATCGGAAGTCGCTTTGCCACCGGATGTCAGACAGGAACTTCCGCAACCTAGCTACTGGTTTAGCTAACCGCTAATTGACCGACAATTAAAAAAACTCGTATTTTCTAGTTTTTTAAACACTATTGGACCCAATTAAGTTGCTCACTCCGATCAGATTGTGATTCGTAAAATCACTTATTATGATCTGTCCTCTTCATTGAATTTTTGCGTCGCCATACTTGAAATTCCACAGTTCGGCCACTATAAAGATTTCCATTACCGCCGGCGCTGTTCTTCAACCCCATTGACTCAACGCGACTGTGTCCCGACCAACGAGGTAAGGATGAAACGTAAAATCTATTTATTTCCCTCTATTGGCAGCAAAGGGGAACTGCATCATATTTAACACGATAGAATAGAATGCTCTTTATCGTCATTGTACTGAATGTACAGCGAGATTTGAGAGCTTCTCCTTTCAGTGCAAACCGTTAGCTATACTAATACTAAATACCAAATCCTACAAGACAGGGTCATTTAGATTCTTGACAAGTCAGTGCAAAATCACTCGATAGAGAAGACTGCAAACAGTGCAAGACAGTGCAAACTGACTGTGTATACAGTGAAGATAAAAAAAATAAGACTATGAAAAGTGTAAAAAGTGTTGCACAAGATGTAAGTAAGAATTGCTTATTGGCATGACTTTAGTGTTGCGGATGAGATATATGCATTATATCTTACCCTCTACTCTATAAACTTCATGTACATATTAAGTTCAAAGTGCAATTAGTATTCTCTGCATTTATTATGCCATATAATTGCAGGGTGAACACTGGTTGGACTATTAACATTGTTGAATGAAAGAACGGGTGTACTTGACAGCGGAAAGACCAGCGATTTTGTTTGGTTTAGAGACAGAGGTGCTGGGGCAGCAGAGATGGAGATGTTGATCTTCTCTTTGGGAGTGAGGGGGATGGATAGGATCAGGGATTTTTGTCCTGGAGATAGAGTCTGACTAAGAGGGGTTGGACATGCACAGAGAACACTGAATATATGAAGCAAATAAGAGCCAGGGTCCTGGGTTATGATTGAGATATCTCTGGCTCATAGAGAAGAAAGTGATGTAAAATGGAAAGGACAAATTCAATCAACACACTTGTGTTATCACCTACTACTCCTGCTGCTACTACTACATCAATTAATAACCATAAAAATAATAAAATAGTAATAGCAATCATACATTGTTATGTGTATTAATTAATTGAACATGTGTGTTAAATACCAATCTCCTAAATACGTCCACAGGAGGGCAGTGTCTAATGCATAGACTCCTGGGTTCAACTCCACCAAACTCATACAAAGGGAATTTCCTTGGGTATCAAGGACTTTTTCAATGCGAGTGATTTTGATAAACAATTTGCACTTTTGTGGAGTTGATCAATATAATGCACCATTTAGGCGTCAGAAACAATGTTATGTTTTGTTTTGTTCTCGTGGGCGCCCCTGCTCATTTTCATGTTATCTTGTATTACTTTTCAGCTGCTTTCTCAATCGCAGTAAGTTTTATTTTATTTGTTATTTCTGGTGAAAATACAGTCGTTTCTGAAGTATTGATTTCTTGTTCTGAGGTATTCTGATCTGCTCTTAGTGAGAACTACTATAATGTATGATTACACTGTCGACATTATTGTTAATTTGTGTTTTGTAATTGTCTTTTTTTATTACTGTACATGCGTAGTATCATAGCTTTCTGTCTGAAGCTTTTTGCTTTTTGACCCACCAGATTCCAAGCACAAAATTTGATTGGTTTAACACATTTAAAAGTAAACGTCACTTACAAACAGAGAGAAAAACATTTAAATAATGGTAATAATACACAAGTAAATATGTTCTATTTGCATTTCATATGAAAACTACTAAGTAGTGTGTTCCTTATTAGACACTTTACTCATGAATCCCAACTCATACAGTCTCTTACCTATGGTACAATTTGCACAGTTCTGTACAGTTATTTATTTTTATCTATATTTTGTAGATATTTACCCTTATATTTATTGTTGTTTACAATTTGAAGCTGCTACCACGTGCCCTCCAATTGTCCCTCGGGGACAGATAAAGTTTTTTCTGATTGAGATAATAGTCCTCGTCTGTCTGTGTCTGTCTGTCTGTCTGTCTGTCTGTCTGTCTGTCTGTCTGTCTGTCTGTCTGTCTGTCTGTCTGTGTCTCTCTCTCTCTCTCTCTCTCTCTCTCTCTCTCTCTCTCTCTCTCACTCTCAAACACACACACACACACACACACACACACACGGCTCGGTTACTTTGCTTTGGTCAATTTATTCTACCAATTTTTAAAACCACAAAAAAACCAAAACATAATAGACAATAAAGCAGTCTCAATTTGAGAACAAGTGTTCAACCAAAGCACAGACAGAAGACAAACATGACTTGATGACAAGAAGTGTGAGAATTAAACATGTTACACCCCCCTGGTGTCGATCCATATGTGCAAGATAACCCGAGGAACCAGTGTGTTGTTCCTGTGAGCGATGGCTTCTGGAAGCAAACTATTTTTATATCGCTTTGTTCTCCGCCTCGGGACCAATAAGCTCCATCCTGAAGGAAGAGGCTGAAATTCATTATGCAAAGGCTGGGCTCCATCCAACACCAAGCTAGCTCCCTGCTGTAACTGGACAGACACCAGATTAACTTTGGACTCAGTTTGATTTTTAACAGTTCTGTCGTATAAAGTCTAAATCCAAACTGTTTAATAAAGCAAGAACACAGAGATAAATGTGTTGGTTCCCCCACAATAACAACAAGCGCTTAAGAAAAAAAAATATTTATGAATTTATAAGACACAAAACATCTACAGTAGACCAGGGAGAGATTTTTTTTAAACTCTATTTTTCTACTTACCATTGAATTACAATACAGTTGTAATTCGGAATTAGCTATTATTTCAGATTTTGTCAACAAAGCCTGTCAAAGTAGGAGGTTAGCTTAAAATAACCCCTTATCTGTTTTTTTTCATTTCACAGTATAAGCTGCAATATAAAGTTGTGCATGTGTGTCTACACACTTCAGTATATCACAACATGTCATGTATAAATTAGTATGAAAAGTGATTAACCTGTCAATATATGTTGATTTGTTTCAATGTTTTTCTTAATTCTCTTATTGTTGAACCAGCGAGAAGGATCCTTCGAGCTAAACATGCATACCCAATATCCCGAATGTCACCGCCGTGCCCTCGGTAAGGATACGTTTGAGTACATTTGATTTTTCATTCAACAACATACAGTCTTTTTAATACAGAGAACAGATAAACAGAGTTGTGTATGCTTTATATAAAGGAAATGTATTTATAGCAGAAGCTTGGATTTCATGATGCCATAGTGCAGAAAATAAATAGAAAGTTAAGGATCCCTGTGCAGAAAGTTCAATTCCTATATCTGCAGGAATGTGTTAGTGTATCCGACTCCTCCACAAATAGATTCATACCAATGCATGGCACTCCTCATCCGAGAGGCTTCTTCAGTTTTGAAGATGGGAAGAAGAAGTGAAGAAGCCTTTCGAATGAGGGGTGAAATGTCTTCAAGTGAAAAAAATTCAAGTCAAGTTGCCATGACAAGAAGATTTTGAACAGGATTTCACCATGAACTGGGTGACCGAGAACCTCCACAGACGAGAGTGAATAGTCGCATGGTTGCACAGCAATTGGCGCCTGATGCAACCCATAGGCTCCAGCACCGCTTTGACCTTGAGTGCAGGATAAGCAGTATAGATAATGAATGAAGGATGAATCAACTTTGAGCCAGTGTTTTGCCCAGTTGCGTTGCCCAAAACTGCTTTCATAGCTTCTTAGAGCTTCCTTACTCTATACAAACCTCAACCGGAGTATTATATTACATGTTTTTCTATAGTGGAATGTCTTTTGAACTGTCAGGAACCCCGGAGGAACGGTTTTGTTCATTCGTTTCTTTCCTGCTTCTCCTCTGATCTGCAGCCATGAGAACGTGGCGTAAGTCGAACACACAGGCGGCACAAGCAGAGAAATAGCCTCAAGTTCTTCATTGTGTTTATTTTGCAATGGTGAGCATATTGTGTATGTCTGCTGTTAAACCCTGCATTGTTTTTCTTCTGCTGGAGGAATGAATGAATGAATGAACGAACAATTGGTCACCGGTGCAATTAAAGCAACAACACTAACGTGATTTAAATGCACCAAAACAGAGAATAATAGACGCTAAATCTCAAACTGCGTGCGATGCAGCCTCTGCAGGCCTTGCTTTGACACCATCTGCAATGTTGAACTGTTGTTGTGACTGTTTTTTTTTGTTTTTTTTTCCGATTGATATCTATTTCTGTTCTGCCGTCTTTCTCACGTCCCCAGCTGCCACGGCCGCTACAAACACCAGTGGCAGGCGATCGGTTTCACCTGTCACATTGTCTGAATGCACCAGGAACAGAGTAGGAAGTCATCACGGCGTATTTGGATGTAACCCGGCCTTCCTCTTTCTCGCTCTATCCCGTTTATTTCTCTCTTTGTCTTGACCTCTGATTTTCCCACGATTGTTTAGCAGCAGGAAACTGTGACTGTGTCTGACTATGAGGGAACCTGGCCATCTGTAGGTACACACGTCCACACAAAACCCATAACACACACACACACAGACACACAAGACCATCAGAGTATCCTCAATGTTGGCAAGGGAAGCCTATCAACGTCCCTTTCATGGTGTAAACCCTGAGGGAAAATAGCACTTTTCATTATTATTATTATTATTATTATTATTATTATTATTATTATTATTATTATTATTATTACAATTATTATTATTATACTCTGCTGCTACTCTCTATTTTCAAATTCAAATTACATATATTTAGACATTTCAGGTTTTTATGCTGTTAAATCTCTGTTATCCTTTCATGTCAGTATTGGTAGATTGTATCTGCATACACTTTATGCTCTATAGTTTAATGTTTGTTTGTTTATTGTGCACTTTACTGTTAATGTGCACTCTATGATTATTTTGTTCATCTCATGTGACCGTGGGAAAGTGAGAAAACGTCTTCTCAATACCTCTGTATGTCTAGTACATGTGGAGCAATTGACATTAAGGCTGACTTAGACTTTGGTTATTATTGTGGAAATACTGAATATAAATGCCAAAAAATGATATTATCATTATTATCTTATACTGACAGCAGAAACACACACAGTCAGCAGAGAAGTCAATTTTTTCAACTGTTCTAAAACTGTATTTCCAGTTGTTCGTTCATCATCCATCCATCCATTCATTCGCTCATTGTCTATACCGCTTATCCTGCACGCAAGGTCACAGCGAGGCCGGATCCAGTCCTAGCTGATGTTTACGATGATTCACACAATCCGAGAACAATATTTGTATTATATTTCAGACATTTTTTTTGTTTCTATTATGCCGAAAAGGCCACCGTTAGTTTAATTCAGGTTTTTGATTATGAAATATAGATCTACTTATGTAACAATGACCAACACATACACCTGCACATGCAGGTTTGTTCATCAGTCCATTCATTCATTTGTTCATTGTCTATTCCTGCATGCAAAGTCACAGAGGGGCCGGAGCCAAAGTGCTTTGTTTACGCTGATTCACCCAATACAAAAACGATTCTTGTTTTACATTCCAGACATGTTGGATTTTGTGGTTTGTTTGTTTTTTTTCGTTTTTTTTTCATTTTTTTTTCTTTTTTGGTCTCTCTTATTCCTAAAAGGCAACCATAAGTTAAATCTGTATTTTTTTCATGAAATATGTCTATATTTTATAAACAAAACAATTTTTATAACAGTGACTAACACAGACAGGTACAGGTACCTGTTGGGGAGACTGGAGCGCTGTCAGGTGCTGGGTGAGTAACGGCGCGGTGGGAAAAAGGCAGTTACAGCAGCGGCAGGATATGAAAGAGAGGAGAGATGCTGTCAAAGTTTCTGAGTGTGTTTGTGTCCGAGCCGTGACGCATTCTCATTGTCTCAGCTGTTTACATCGGGGCGTTGGATTTACAGTGAAAACACACATGTTCACAACAGCGCCTGGGGAATTCATATAAATAGAAAACCTTCAAGGACAGGTTTTGCAACCCCGGCAGCTTCTCTCCACTGCGGCTGCTAAAACCGAGCACGGAGAACACGGATGCAATCAATAGTATTGATCATCATGTGTAATAATGCCTCTATTTGTCAACACTTCTGTGTGACAGTAGCATGCAAAGTTAAATAAGCAGACCGAAAACCACCCCGTTAGTTGCACTGTACCCGTGACTTCTTTCTTAATTTGTGCAAAAAGCATTTTTTTGTCATTTTTATGGTTTACTCCAGGATTCCAAATGATAAACCAAATAGTAATTATCAATAAAAGATGATTATACCATGGGCAACAATGTTAATAATAATAATACAATGTATGCATTGCATTTGATCTATTTTAGGCACATGCCGCAAAGATAGCATCTAAATTTCTAAACACATTTTTTTAGTCGGGTGTTGCTAAAACCCCTGAAATTTTATCCATCCATCTTCTGCCGCTTATTTGAAGTAGGCCCAGACTTCCCTCTCCCCAGCCACATGATCCAGCTCTTCTGAGGGGATCCCAAGGTGCTCCCGGGCCAGCCTGGAGACATAGTCTCTCCAGTGTGTCCTGGGTCTTCCCTATGGCCTCCTCCCAGATGTCTGGAATACCTCCCCCGGGAGGCGTCCAGGATGCATCCTGACCAGAGGCCCCGAGCCACCTCATCTGACTCTCTCTATTCGGAGGAGCAGCGACTCTACTCCGAGCTTCTCCCGGATGGCCGAACTTCTCACCCGATCTGTCAGGGAGGAAAGTCAATTGAGCCGCTTGAATCCGCGATCTCGCTCTTTCTGTCTCTTGCCCACAGCTCTTGACCATAAGTGAGGGTAGGAACGTTTACGTAGTAAATCGAGAGCTTTGCCTTCTGGCTCAGCTCCTTCTTCACCATGACAGACCGGTACGGAGTCCGCGTCACTGCAGACGCTGCACTGATCCGCCAGTCGATCTGCTCCATCCTTCCCTCTCCCGAGAACGAGACCCCGAGATACTTGAACTCCGGCAAAGAACTGTGGCCAAAGGTACGCTGGCGCCAAGTGCACATTTGGACACCTTTATGCCCGAACATGGTGTTTGTTATGGACAATCTGTCACGAGCACAGAAGTCCGGTAACACAACACCACTTTGTTTCAGATCTGGGGGGCTGTTCCTCCCAATCACGCCCTTCCAAGTTGCACTGTCGTTTCCCATGTGAGCGTTGAGGTGTCCCAGTAGAACGAGGGAGTCCCCTGTAGGAGAGCTCTCGAGCAGCCCCTTTAGGGACCGCCAAGAAGGGCGGGTAAACTGAACTGCTGTTGGGTGCATAGCCGAAAAACAGTCAGACCCTGTCTCCCCAACCTGAAGGCGGAGGGAGGCTACCCTCTCGTCCACCGGGTTGAACCCGAACATGCAAGCGTTGAGTCAGGGGGCGATCAATATGCCCGCACCCGCCCGGCACCCTGTCACCGGGGGCAACTCCAGAGTAAAAAAAAGAGTCCAGCCCCTCTCTAGAGGCCTGGTTCCAGACCCCACGCTGCGCGTCGAGGCGAGTCTGTCTATAACCAGTCGGAATCTCTCCTTCCATGTCCCTAGAGCCAGCTTCTGCAGCCGAGGGGCCGCCCAGCTCACACTGCACCCGAACCCCCCCCCCCCCCGCCCCCCCCCCGGGGGGGGAGCCCCGAATTTTTTTTTTTTTTTTTATTTATTTTTTTTTGGTTTAATTTCAATTTTTTTTTTGTCCCTTTTTTTTTTTGCTCCGGAGCTGAAATTCTGT